>NQII01000655.1:691220-729006 GCA_002778355.1 Clitarchus hookeri
ACACACACGTACGTTCGAAACCTGACAGTAGCAACTAACTCAAGTTTATTTACAGTAAAATTGCGGTTGATGATCAGATGTTTATAGCTAACCTTATTACAGACTTCGAGACTGGAATAGATGTATTTAATAGCTGTAATGTATTAGTATGTGAACGGCCAGCTGTTAATGCGTAAGCAAAAAACGTGTAGCCATGTTTAAGATAAAATATACTTAGTCAAGACCTAAACTAGTAGATTCTATATAAAGATTATTTATTGCAAATTTTTTTAAAATGTTTTTATGGTAGAGTTAACATAACATATTCTCTCTCACCTTCATATAACATGCTATCAGTTATGTAAAAAAATAGTAATTACAATCTCCTCGCGATTATTCTCTCTTCATGCTTGCTATATTAGAACTAGGGTCTGACTGTGAGCGCACATTCCCATTAGTTCGAGCATGAGGTAGGGATGGCACGTCGGGGGAAGTAAGTCTAAGTCATTTTGTTTTCAAAAATTGTTTCAAAATTTCCCACTATAAGCACGCGTTTAGTTTACTCATACTCTATACACAATATACTCGCTCGCGGCTTGCTAGCTGATTAAAACAAAAAAAAGTTAATTTACAATGTATTACAACGTAATTATTAAAAAAAGTTTTGGTTTAGCAAACATTTTCTATCACTTTCTCTCCCATAACATGATATCTGTCATGTAAAATATTTACCTGGTGATTAATTCATTGACGCGCTTGAGCTAGTGACTGTGCGCTCGAGCCTCGAACATGAGGTATGGATGGTGTGCTCGTGGATATATATATACACGTACGTTCGAAACCTGACAGTAGCATCTAACTCAAGTTTATTTACAGTTGATGATTAGATGTTTATAGCTAACATTATTACAGACTTCGAGACTGGAATATATGTTTTTAATAGCTGTAATGTGTTAGTATGTGAACGGCCGGCTGTTTATGCTTAAGCAAAAAACATCTAGCCATGTTTGAGATACAATATACTTAGTCAAGACCTAAACTAGTAGATTCTAACTAACCAGCGGTTTATGCTTAAGCAAAAAATGTCTAGCCATGTTTGAGATACAATATACTTAGTCAAGACCTAAACTAGTAGTTTCTAACTAAGAATTATTTATAGCATATTTTTTAAAATGTTTTTTTTGGTAGAGTTAACATAACATATTCTCTCTCGCCTTCATATAACATGCTATCAGTTATGTAAAAAAATATTAATTACAATCTCCTCGCGATTATTCTCTCTTCAGGCTTGCTATATATTATAACTGGGGTCTGACTGTGCGCACACGTTCTCATTAGTTCGAGCATGAGGTAGGGATGGTACGTAGGGGGAAGTAAGTCTAAGTCATTTTGTTTTCAAAATTTTTTTCAACATTTTTTCACTATAAGCATACCTTTAGTTACCTGGTGATTAATTAATTGACTCGCTTCAGCTAAGTGACTGTGCGCNATTTTTTCACTATAAGCATACCTTTAGTTACCTGGTGATTAATTAATTGACTCGCTTCAGCTAAGTGACTGTGCGCTCGAGCCTCAAACATGAGGTATGGATGGTGCGCTCGAGGACCAAGTCTGAGATATATTTTTATTTCTAAGCGTGACTTTTGTCTGCCATATGTATGTGTGTGTGTGTGCATGTGAATATACAATCAATACACTATGTATCGCAGAACATGATAGTTTAGACTAGCTGCAGGACATAGACTATTAAACATTTACCTCGTAGGTTCGTCGCTTGGTGTTGAGCAGTACATTCCAGAGTCCAGTTGAATTATTCATCAACGCTACTTTGCAAGACAAGTCAGTTCCGGTGTCGTCTACTTGAAATATACATTTGCGCTACATTGAGAAGCGAGTCAGTTCCGTCGCCCAGTTTGAGATATTCATCAGCGTTACTTTGAGAGGCAAGTCTGAGTACACAATCGATACGTTATATATATTGCAGAACATGTTCAGTTTTGTTGCAGGACATATTTTATCACAGAATTAAACGTTTTGTCCGTAGGTTACCTCCTGGTTACGTACAGTACATTACGTTAAACCTACCAGTTGAGACGACCATCAGCTCTATTTGAGAAGATGGAGTCTGCTAGTACTTCTTCCATGATTCAGCGAAATGCATTACAATGCAGTTTCTGTGATCGTTTGTTTGCCTATCGTAGGAATGTCCTGCGACATGTACTCGCCTGTTCCCTGAATCCTTTCAGGGATATACCACAGAATATGTGTCACAGGTGTGGTGTGACGTATGCTCGCACTGATAAATTTGCCGATCATCTGGCAACATGTGCAGGACAGATTAAGCATACTATGTTGATCTACTGTACGTTCTGCACTGAACACTTCAACTCTACTGAAGCTGCTCTTCGTAATGAACATGGATGCTGAGCGAATCCTGATTCTAAAAAACTGGAATGCGGGAACTGTAGCAGACAGTTTACTCGAGCAAATAATCTGCGCGCACACAGCGCTAAATGTGAAGGTGTCGGCGCTCCACCACCGGCGAAAAGACCTCGACTGACAGCAGCGCAGTCAGAGTCCATACCAGCCCGCAGTATTGCTGCCGCGGGAAGATCTCGCCGGAGGTCCGTTATCGTCAGCGGTAAGTGCAATGCATACGGATTCGTGGAGGCAGAGAGAGCATTTCAGGGTATCATGAAGACTTATGTTACAGAGAACACTTCAAGTGAAGCAGATGATATTCGCAGTTATCTTGAAAGAATAAAGAACAACATTATTGGACAGTTAGAGCAGGAGATTGAAGATCAGGGTGCTGTTAAATTTAATCTTTTTCTTGAATGCATTTATGGAAACCCGGAACCTCACGACTCCGAGACCGATCATCGCGCATTCAAGACGAAGAACATTCCACTCTACAATGTCGATGATGTTGAAGATGCTGTGTCGGCAGCCATAGTGAAGATATTTGAGGAGGACGAGTACATGGGCAAGGGCAGTGGCTGGACCCTCACATCTGTGAGACGTGTCCAGCTACATGTTAACAAGCTCAACCCATTGAGAGCTTCCTCATACATCGCCCTACCTGCTAAATTTAAAGCCAAGTCAGCTATTATTAACCCATGTAACCAAGATCAACAGTGCTTCAAATGGGCCCTCTTGGCCAGATATGTAGAGGGTGGACATCCCTCACGTGTCAACCAACAGTATTTCAACCTGGAGGGGAGATTCAACTGCAGTGGGATAGACTTCCCCACTCCTCTACGCCAGATATCAACGTTTGAGAAGAACAATCCTGATGTAAGTATTAATGTTTATGCTATAGATGAACATCAGAAGGTGGTACCTGTACGAGTGTCGAAAGAAGAACAGGCTGATCACTTCGACCTGCTACTTCTGATGACAACCAGCAAGAATTCCCACTACTGTCTCATATCTAATTTCTCAAGACTGGTATGTTCCCAAGTGACTGGCTATGAACATACAATCATTTTCTGTAAAATATGTCTCAAGGGTTATGTTAGTAGTCTACGAGTGACGGGTCTGATTGGTGCTGCGATGCTGACTGAACACAAGAGATACTGCAATCATCACTCTGCAGTTCGTACTGACATGCCTCAATTAGTGCATGACAGACCTCCTGTGTTGAAATTTCAGAACTATCAAAACACTGATAGGGTACCTATAATGATATATGCTTATTTNAAGAAGAACAGGCTGAGCACTTCGACCTGCTACTTCTGATGACAACCAGCAAGAATTCCCACTACTGTCTCATATATAATTTCTCAAGACTGGTATGTTCCCAAGTGACTGGCTGTGAACATACAATCATTTTCTGTAAAAGATGTCTCAAGGGTTATGTTAGTAGTCTACGAGTGACGGGTCTGATTGGTGCTGCGATGCTGGCTGAACACAAGAGATACTGCAATCATCACTCTCCAGTTCGTACTGACATGCCTCAATTAGTGAATGACAGACCTCCTGTGTTGAAATTTCAGAACTATCAAAACACTGATAGGGTACCTATAATGATATATGCTTATTTNATGACAGACCTCCTGTGTTGAAATTTCAGAACTATCAAAACACTGATAGGGTACCTATAATGATATATGCTTATTTTGAAGCCATGTTGGTACCATTTCAGTCATGTCAGCCAAACCCAGAGGAGTCATACACCTATAGATACCAAAAGCATGAACTATACAGCTATGGTATCTATGTTCAGGTAGATAACAACATCATACCAGCCTCCATGACAGCTAGTCTACCTACCGATGTAATATTGTACACAGGAGAAGATGCAGCACAGAAATTCATGGAGGAAGTTGTTAGAATTGGACATCTAGTGAAGGATATATATGACCAGTCCATACCTATGCATCCACTAACTTCTAACGAACAGACTAGCTATTCTCTAGCTACCACCTGCTGCCACTGTTCCGGACCCTTCACTATCAATAACAACAAGGTTCATGATAATAATCATTTTACCGGTAGCTTTATCGGAGCGGCATGTAATAGCTGTAACTTGCTTCGACATCGCCCACAGAGATTGCCAATCCTATTCCATAATTTGTCATTTGATACTAATTTCATTATTAAACATCTTGGCTATGATTCACAGCGCATCTTCATTATTCCTCACACAGAGGAAAAACTAATCACATTTAGAAAAATTTTAGAAGATAGATTCTCAATTCAGTTTATAGATACATTCATATTCATGTCGGCCAGCCTCGCAGCACTTGCGCAGAACCTTCCTTTAAGCAGGTTGAATACAACAGCAAAATTCTTCACTGATGAACAGTTCAAGTTGGTTAGTAGGAAAGGTATCTTCCCATATGACTATCTTAGTTCATGGGGGAAACTCGTCGAGTTACAGTTACCATCAATTACAGCCTTTTACAACAGCCTCACAGGATGTAACATTAGTGAAGTAGATTATCAGCATGCTCAAACTGTATGGTCAACACTTGGTTGCCGTACACTGCAAGATTNCTGTATGGTCAACATTTGGTTGCCGTACACTGCAAGATTACTCTGAACTGTACCTTAAGACCGATGTGTTACTGTAATGTGATGTATTTGAGAATTTACGGGAGCTGTGTCTCACTACATATGGTCTTGATTGTGCCTGATATGTGAGTGCCCCCGGATTTTCATTTGACGCGATGCTATGCAAGACCCGAGTCGAGTTGGAACTGCTCACAGATTATGACATCCATCTCTTTCTCGAGGCAGGTATCCGGGGAGGGGAAGCCCAGTGTATTACACGGCATGTAGTAGCAAACAATATGTATGTTCCTGAGACATATTATACCAGCAAGCCTTCTACATAACTCCAGTATGTAGATGCTAACAACTTATATGGATGGCCAATGTCTTTACCATTGCCTTATAGCGGTTTCAAATGGGTTAGTACAAATATTGATGTTATGAGCGTACCGGACGATGGCGATGTTGGATACATATTGGAGGTTGATGTAGACTATCCTACCACACTCCATGGTGAACATAAAGATCTACCGTTCCTGCCGGTAAACGAGTGTCCCCCCAGATCTAAACAAA
The DNA here is from genome assembly GCA_002778355.1 of Clitarchus hookeri. Lineage (NCBI taxonomy): Eukaryota > Metazoa > Arthropoda > Insecta > Phasmatodea > Phasmatidae > Clitarchus > Clitarchus hookeri. The sequence continues at coordinate 696,771 of NQII01000655.1, forward strand.
CTAAACTTATAACAACCCTTGAGACAAAGAGAAACTATATAGTTCATTACGTTAATCTCAAGCAGGCATTAGGTCATTGGTTGAAGTTGAAGAATATACATCGGATGCTTCAATTCAATCAGAAGTCTTGGCTGAAGCCATGTATTGAACTCAACACAGAGAAACGTCAGGCAGCAACAAATGCATTTGAGAAAGAATTTTATAAGCTCATGAACAATGCTACGTACGGCAAACTCATGGAGAACAAGCGTAAACGTCAATGCATGGAACTTGTATGTTGTGATCGGCATGCAAAGAAGNGTACGGCAAACTCATGGAGAACAAGCGTAAACGTCAATGCATGGAACTTGTATGTTGTGATCGGCATGCAAAGAAGCTTATCGCTAAACCGACTTTCAAATGCAGAACAATATTTAATTAAAAATAATCGCTGGTAAAATTGGAACATGAACGTATTATATTTAATAAGCCAATCTATTCAGGGTTTGCTGTTCTTGACCTATCCAAAACGTTAATGTATCACTTTTACTATGATATAATGAGAGCATGGTATGGCAATGACAAGAGTCTGGTATATACAGACACAGATTCCTATATTATGGAGATTGCGTGCCGTGACTTCTACAGTGACCTTGCCTCAGACTCGACACTTATGTCAGAGTTTGATACTAGTTCCTACCCTCCCACTCATCCCTGCTACTCACCTGCCAACGCTAAAGTTATTGGTAAATTTAAAGATGAGTGTGGATGCAATGACATGGTAGAGTTTGTCGGGCTGAGGGCAAAGCTTTATGCATATAGATGTCATGATAAAGTAGTAAAGCTAGCGAAAGGCGTACAGAAGACTGTTGTTGAGAATACTATTACCTTTAAAGATTATAAACGTATCCTAATGTCACAACAGGAAATGAGAGTACTGGTCAATAGTATTAGATCATACCAGCATGATTTATATACTGAATGTACCAGCAAGTTGGCCCTTTCTTGGATTGATGATAAGCGAAAGATCCTGGACGATGCAATACATACTGTCCCCTATGGATATAATATTACATAAAAAAACGTATCTCTGGGACAGACGTCTTTGGGAGGTCATGATGTGTAGCAGGAAACAGTTCCTCTCCTCTGGTTAAGCGCTTTCATTTCTCATGTATCATATTGATCTTGGAAAGTATGCTGGCTGGTAGCATACTATAGTTCATGTAATTCTTGTCAGATATCGTAAGCTATACATTGGTATATTTGCATAATTTTTGTCATTTGCAAGAAGCGCGGGCTGTTGTCACCTTCGTAATAGTTAATATATTATACTTGACAAAAGCTATACATAGTATATATATTCGCATAATTATTATTTTTAAAATTTTCTCTAGTCGTTTGCAAGAAGCGCTGGCTGCTAATATACCTTCGCGATGGTTAATGTGTATGTTAGAATAAAAGAAGTAAAGCAGACGACACTTCGTTTAACACTGATGTAGTTTAATGGACAACCAACAGACAAGTAACTGACATCGCTCCGTGGTCTCGAGTCCGCCACGGAGTAGTGACGTAATGCAGTGTTGCCAAATGAAATGTACAATAAAATAACACGCCTCCTTACATTTATATGGCAACACCAAAACACACAAAAACAAAACAACTTCACTATGTTATTAAAACTATACCTTAACTATATCTTAACTTACTATACCTTATTTTATTCTTTTACATTTAACATTTCTCTGAATTTAATGAATTTTACATTTCCTAATGCTTTTGTACATATATCTGCAATATTATTTTCTGAATCTATCTTTACAACATTAATATTTCCTTGCTTGACACTCACATGTATAAAATGATAATGAACCTCAATATGTTTGTAAAGTTTCCATATTTGGAAATGGCTATTGCCCCTGAGTTATCCTCATACATTCTAACTGGTTTACAAATTTTGGTGAAAACATCATTTGTTAAACAAATAAGAAAATTTATTTCTGTTACAGCTTCTGATAAGGCAATGTACTCTGCAAATGTAGAAGACTTTGTTACACAGTTCTGTTTCTTTGATTTCCAACCAATAACATTTCCAAACAACCTAATTATAAATCCTGAGGTAGACTTCCTGTCTAGAATGTCTCCTGCCCAGTCAGCGTCCACAAAACAATCCAAAATATCAGCATTATCATTCTTATAATATTTTAATTTAAGATCTCTTGTCAAGTACAAATACTTTAGAACTCGCAGAGCATATTTAAAATGTGTCTCATCATAACAATTTTGGAACCTGCTTAAATAATTTACACAAAAAGATATATCTGGTCTGGTACCAGAGCTTATATACAAAAGAGCACCTATTAAATTTCTATACTTTATATCCTCATTTTTATCAGCTTGTGCCAGTTTTAAATTGACTTCCATAGGGGTCTTATACAATTTTGCATTTTCAACATTATAACGTTTAGCTAAAGATTCAATATAAGATTTCTGACTCAAAGTCAAGATATTATCTTGATCATAACAATATTTAATATCGATACCAATATAGTTTTTTACTTTACCTTTGTCTTTCATTTTAAACTTGTCAGATAATTTACTTTTTATGTCAACAATAGCTTGTTCAGTTTTACAGCAAATTAACAAATCATCAACAAACAGTAGAATGTAAACAGTTAAGTCATTCTCTTCTTTAACATACAAACAATAGTCATATTTACTTCTGCGAAAACCAAGAGTTATCAAGAAATCATTGAAACATTCATACCATGCTCGGGGACTTTCTTTTAAGCCGTATAATGCTTTATTTAATTTATAAACTCTGTTAGTACCATCTTCATAACCAACTGGCTGCTTTACATAAACTTCAGATACAACTTTACCATTTAAAAAGGCTGTCTCTACATCCATTTGATGAATAACTAAAGAATATTGACAACAATAAGACAATAACAGTTTAAGAGTCGGCATTTTAGCTACAGGAGAATAAGTATCATCAATACACTCAGTTTGTTGGAAGCCTCTCACCACTAGCCTGGCTTTATACTCCCTTTCACTCTTCTTTTTGTATATCCACTTCACATCAATTACCTTCTTGTCCTTAGGAGGTTTGCTTACTAGTGTCCATGTATTATTTTTCACAAGACTGTCCATCTCACAATTCATTGCTTCTTTCCATTTCATTGACTCTTCACATGTAATCGCCTCCTGAAAATTTTCCGGAACCAAAGCATCACAAAAATTGACATTAATGCAGTAATAACCAAATTCCTCATCAAAACGAAGTGGAGGTTTAACTTGTCTTGTTGAGTCCTTTTTTGTTATCCTATCTTCATCTTCTTTTATCTCATCATTATTTATTTCTTGTGTATTATCCTTTTCCAACTGTTTTGCCATATCCATCTTCTCTTGATTTGTATTAGGTGAATCTTCAATCTTATCCTGTTTCTCATCTTCAAATCCACACAAAGTTTCATCTTCTTCTATGACATCACAATGTCTAGCAATAATCACTCTGTTGTTAACCAACACTCTGTATCCAGTGTCAGTATATCCAAGTAAAATTCCAGCTTCTGCTTTCTTGTCCCATTTTGATCTTCGCCTTTCTTCTGGAATTCTCATAAACACTTTACTTCCATACATTTTCAAATTTTTAACTGATGGCTTTCTTTTAAAAAATATTTCATATGGCGTTTTCCTTTCAATAGTATTAGTCAATGTCCTGTTTTTAAGATATGCAGCTGCTTTAATTACTTCAGGCCAAAATTTTCTTTCTACTTTTGCTTCTGATAAAAGACATCTGCCCATATCCATTAATGTTCTATTGTATCTCTCTGCTGTTCCATTTAGTTCATGAACATATGCTGGACAAGGTTTTATTACTATTCCCTTTTCTTTTGCAAACTGAAAAACTCTTGCATTCATATATTCCTTGCCATTGTCACATCGCAGTTCCTTTATCATCTTTCCTGTCAAGTTTTGTACCTCATTTACATATTGCACTAAATAATCATATACCTCATCTTTTGTCCTGATACAATAAACTTTAACTAATTTGCTGTAATCATCTATGAAACTCAAAAAATATTTTTCTCCCTGATTTCCTGAAGTCTGATGTGGTCCATTTAAATCTGTGTGTACAATCTCTAATAGCTCCTCTGCTCTTCTTCGATTATGGTGAAATGGTAGGTTATGCATTTTGTTTTCAATACATGTTGCACACCTTAGGTATTCAGATTCAATCTCTTTAGGTAATCCATCCAATGACTCAATTTTGCACATTACTTCCAAATTTCTAAAATTTATATGTCCCAATGTACGGTGTAGTTTTTCTTTTATAGTCATATGTCTTTTACCCACATTCGCTTGCATTCTTTCTTCAATCATGTAGCTTTTCATCTTATACAGTCTCTCATTTTTAATTGCCACTGCTAGAACCTTTCCATTTGTGTTATAAATTTTTGACAATCTCCTTCTTGAAACAATTGAATGTTTGTCTGTAATTCTTGAATAACTTAACAGGTTTGCCTTCATTTCTTTTACATAAAAAACATTTGTCAACATCACTTCCGATTTTTGTCCATACACCAGGAAACAAGTATTAATATTACCAACTTTTGTAGCTTCTAATATTGTTCCATCACCAATTTTTACTTGGACAGGTTTCTTCAATGTCTCGCAAGTATCAAAGTACTCATCAGTGTTTATAATATGGTCTGTACAACCACTATCGAGTATCCATTCTATTTGCCCTTTCTTTGGCTTATCATTTTCACTTGTTGTGTACGTATTGTTTGCAATGGTAGTGTGAAAACTATTACCTTGATTCTCATGACTACTTTGATGATAATTTCCTCGTCCTCTATGCAAATTTCTATTATTCTTTGATCCACGTCCTTGGTAACTGGATGATCCACGTCCTTGGTAACTGGATAATCCATGTCCATGGTAACTAGAAAAACCACGTCCACGGTTTACATTTCTGGAACGACAATCTCTTCTAAAGTGTCCTGGCTTTCCACAGCCAAAACAATTTAAATTAATCTGATTTGATGACCTGGCTTCCGCTCGAAAAACATTTGATGTATCATTTGATGTATCACTCGCATTCTCTGCCGTTTTTAACTTTATTTTACTTTTTAAATAGTCCACAGTTCTCTCACCCTCCGGTAGAACATCTATTAAATCACCAATATGGCTGTAATTAACTGGTAGCGCCTTCAACATATAATTTAGCTTTTCCTGCTCCGATACTATTGCTCCTGCTTGTTTTAGTTCGTTTGTAGCTTTCTCAAAGTCGTCAAAGAATAAACTAACCTCCGAGTAATTTTTTAATTTGATAGTTTCCAGGTTATGTCGGCACACTATCTGCAACGCCGTTGATTTTTTCAGATACATCTCGTCAATTTTTTTTGAAAATATCATAAGCTGTATCGAGGTCTCCTATGTATTCCAGCTGTTTATTCGATATGGCACTATAAATGTAATTCGTTGCCTGGACATCCCTGTCGTCCTACTTGTCATCATCAGTCTGCATTTTCGGACGTACTGCCACATCCTTACACTTCTTAAACTGTAAAAACTTTAGGATGCGTAATTTCCAATTACAATAGTCCGCGCCATCGAAAATTGGAATGTTTATGTCGATATTTCTAGCCGCCATCTTGGTTAACAAAACTGTTCTTTCTTCGGAATATTCACTAAACTATTTAACTCGTTCACTTCCGAACCACATTTCCAAACCACGCACCTCTGCTACCATGTTAGAATAATAGAAGTAAAGCAGACGACACTTCGTTTAACACTGATGTAGTTTAATGAGCAACCAACAGACAAGTAACCGACATCGCTCCGTGGTCTCGAGTCAGCCACGGAGTAGAGACGCAATGCAGTGTTGCCAAATGAAATGTACAATAAAATNAAAAATAACAGTGTCATACTTGACAAAAGCTATACATATGTATACATTCACATAATTATTATTTTTAAGTTACAATTTTCTCTATACGTTTTGCAAGAAGCACAGGTAGCTAACATCCTCGCAATGTCTTATGTTTTGACTTAATTCGTTTTCACTCACCTGTTCCTTTGCTCACTTTTAGGCTGTGATCTTCCATTAGAAACGTCGTAAGTAACATCATACGTGTAACCTTCTNCTCGCAATGTCTTATGTTTTGACTTTATTCGTTTTCACCTACCTGTTCCTTTGCTCACTTTTAGGCTGTGATCTTCCATTAGAAACGTCGTAAGTAACATCATACGTGTAACCTTCTCTTCAGTAGTAATTTCCCTATGATGTCATCTATTTGTACGTTCCTTAGTCCGCTTTGTTTTCTTTAGGAGGGTCGTCTTTCATTTTCGGCGTTGTAACCCACCTATACACTATAATTATGTCATTATAAATTGGTAATGCCATAGGAATAGTGTACTGCCCGATCCGAAGCCCGGGACCCATCTGCAAGATAATGCTGATGGTAAGTGGGAGGGCNCGTCTTTCATTTTCGGCGTTGTAACCCACCTATACACTATAATTATGTAATTATAAATTGGTAAAGCCATAGGAATAGTGTACTGCCCGATCCGAAGCCCGGGACCCATCTGCAAGATAATGCTGATGGTAAGTGGGAGGGCATCGATGCTGAGGGTAAGTGATGTGTGCGTGTGTGTATACATATGTATACGCACATATGTTGGGTGTGCTTTTGTGTTCGTGAATGTATGCATATGTATATGCATGTATGTTGTGTGTGCTCGTGTGTGCGCTCGTGTATACATATGTATACCTGTGTATGTTGGATATGCTCGTGTGTGGGTGTGTGTATACATATGTATACACATGTATGGTGGATGTGAATGTGTATGTATACATATGTATACGCATGTGTTTTGGGTGTGTACCTGAACACGTGTATGTCTGCATATGCATGAAATATATATAGCAGACAACCCAGCCGCCTGCCTCGACGAAGCGCTATGCAGAATATCATTATTGTGATTAAAAAAAAAATTATTTGAGCAGTGTCATAGTTACTATTTTTATTTTCAGCGCCCGCCCTGCCGTCAACCCAGCCCTCACGTCTCGATGCAGCGCTGCCTCGCNATTATTTGAGCAGTGTCATAGTTACTATTTTTATTTTCAGCGCCCGCCCTGCCGTCAACCCAGCCCTCACGTCTCGATGCAGCGCTGCCTCGCATGTTCTCCTCCTGTTACGATTTCGCGCACTACTCTCGCATTCCCGACAGAGGTAACCTAGGTTTGAGTGCATATATTTCTTTTTTTTTTCAGAACAGCGCTGGGCATCGCCGACAGAGCATGACGCATATCCTGTTGTTGTTAATTATTTGAGGAGTTACTAATTATTTTTAGTGTCGTCAACTACTAGGTGCAGAATAATATTTCTCGATTTTTTTTTATTTGGATGTAACTATTTTTTTNATTTTTAGTGTCGTCAACTACTAGGTGCAGAATAATATTTCTCGATTTTTTTTTATTTGGATGTAACTATTTTTTTTAGCGCTGCCAACGAGGTTCGGCTGAGTATCTACTTCCAGCTGTGAATGTGTAGCCAGACATTGAACATCGGAACATAGTCGACGTCCTGTGGTGTTTTTTTAGAACATAGCATTGCAGGGTAGGTTTTTTTTTTTTTAGAACATTGACGATGCAGTCTGGTGTTTGAGAACAGTGCAGACAGTACACTATGCAGATGTTATGATTTTTTTAAAATAATTATTATGTCACTAATTTTTTTTCAGTGCCGTCAACCCCCCGGTTGACGGCACTGAAAAGGGTCTGAAAACTGGTCGAAGGGGGAGGGGGTCCGACCGAACATCTCCTCCCCGGTGTAACATGCAGTTGTAGAAGTGAAAAAAAAAAGAATTATTTAGATGTANGGGTCCGACCGAACATCTCCTCCCCGGTGTAACATGCAGTTGTAGAAGTGAAAAAAAAAAGAATTATTTAGATGTGATGTGATTTTTTCAGCCAGCACGCAGTGTCGAACACCGGACGTACAGTCAGCCAAGAACAGAGCTGAACGCCCGTCGTGCAGCCGACAGAAGTGCTCGCTCGCTGACAGAGGTGAGTTACTTACATTGTCAACGCTACCTGACTTTCAGAACAGCGCAATGCCGACAGAGAGTGATGCATATTGCCGTGATTTTATTAAAAATAGATATTTGAATGTTATCAGTTTGCTTATTTTTTCAGCGCTGACAACGGGCCGCACGGCGCTGACCCCCGCTCACCTACAGAAGTGGGTTACTAACATCACTGCCGCAGACTCGTGTTTCAGTACAACGCACCGCCAGCCAGGAACATCTCCGAACACATGTCGTGTAGTCAACCTGTCGTCGCTCGTACTCTTGCTTTTCGAAAGCAGTCGACCAATCATATAGTGACTCTGTTTTAATCCTCTTTTATTTACAATGTATAAAATTATTTTAATAAAATTGATTGTCTAAAAAAAATATTTTTTCTGGATTCCTTTATGTGTTAGCTATCTTTAGAGATAATTTAAACCATCATGCAGCAACCTCAATATGCTTCGCATTTGTACGCAGTCAGTTTAATAATATTTTGAGTGAAAACTTTTTCTTACCAGGTGTTTTAATTAATTATAAATAAAGTATTGTAATTTATATTTAAAATATAAGTAAAATTTTAATTTAACCAAATTGTAATTTATATTTATGTTAACAGAAGTAAACAACACTTGTGATAGGTGACATATTCAGAAAACAAGCAAGCATGTCATACATGGGATGATTTCTCAACTGTTTGGTTTTAAAAAGTGTGAGGATACTGCGAATAGACTATACATTTAGTTTCCTAATTATATCACATTTTTACTTAACAGGCGCATGAATAAAGTGATCAGACCCTTGTAATTTTTTTCATATAGAGTATGAATACAAAACTAGGAGAAAAGTATATCTTAATCAAAGCTTTCAGAAATGCTAAATAAACCGTTAACAGTCCAGTCATAGGGTCGATGGCATCGTGAACATAAAGCCTTTCGTCTCGTACACATTTGCAAATATTTACGAGCGAGAAAGCCTCTGAAGAGATTTGGGCGGCTCTTAACATCAAGGTCTTGAGAGCCGACGAGGGTGAAGCGAGGTGGCGCCGGAATGCAAGGGCGGGGAAAAGGAAGATCCTCGAGAAAACCCGCCGACCAATAAACATATATATAAAACAATTTTTTTGTACATTCTTCGTAGGCCCCCTGCGTTCGGCGCCGAGCACTAGTGCTAGGATGCATGGGTGCGCGATCTGGGAACTATCATGATCGGCGCCGAGCGCTGGGATGTATGGGTGAGTGATCTGGGAACTATCGCGTTCGGCGGCGAGCGCTAGCGCTTGTGTGAGGTATCTGGGAACTATTTTTGGTGACCTTGACGTGGCGTTTCTTTCGGGAGCTGGGCGTTCTCATCCGGGAGCTGCTTGACGCAGTGTGCTTGATGAGAACAAACCATGACATTTTTTGGCGGAATTCGAGTCATTTTTAGGGGAAAACGGGATATTTTGGGCAAAACGAGGCATTTTTTTTGGGGAAAACGTCCTATTTCGAGCGAAAAACAGGTACAAATCGCATTTTTTGGGACCGAAATGGTGTCTTATAGTACCAAGTGCTCCCTGCTCCCTCTTTCTAGCCAGGTGGCGTGGGACCGCTATTTTCTGGCTACTGATATAATTAATGACAAATACAATTAATTATATATCTGCAGAAAGACCAACCAACAGATTCCACCAAATTTGGACAAAATAGCACTACGGCAGACCATGTAAAGTGATATATTTGGAGTGATGAGACACTTATTTTCAGAATGTTAGCCACATAAACATTTTAACTCAGTATGTATACGAAACCACGAAATTAATTTCAACTTAATTTCGTATGCTTGAAGTATCTATTGAAAGCATCAATTTTATTTATAAAGATACTTATTTAGCCCCATTTTTTGTAAGAAATCTCCACATGAAAAATGAAAAGTGTTACGCGATGTATTAGGAAACAATTAACCGAGGCTATTAAAACACTTCAGCTGAATGTGCTATATCTATGGAACTATTTAACATAGTTTATCTTATCTTTGTATACTGTATCTATGATGGCCATGGTATGAACTAATACATAATCTTTTTTCCTCAGTTTATGAAAATCATTAAATTAAAAAAGAAAGGTTTAATATCATATCTCGAGGACCAAAAAATCGATTTCCAACAAATTTTTCACACAAGTAATGCTACAGTTGGGTATGTTAACTAGCCTGTTTTATGTTGCACAGGATTTTTTTATCATCTTTAAAATTAATAATTTATGTTAGTAGGTTAAATCTATTGAACATTTCAATAAAATTTAACCAAATTATTTAAACCATCGATCTTTATTAGAAGCGACTATCATTTGCCGGTCTTTTTGTAAAATATTGCCAGGTAAGAAAATTTAACATTTTGCAATATTTTTGGAAAAATTAATTTAATTTACAGTAAATTTTGCACCCCCCTAGTGCTACAGAAGACCGTGTAAACTTATGATGATCTAAGTGGATTCAGACATAGTTTTTCAAAATTTCAGCCATATAAATATTTCGATAATTTAATTATAAATACTAAGTAATTAAATTTAATTCAACCAAATAGTTTATACTGAAAGTATCTATTAGAATATTTTTTTTGGCAATTTTCAGAGAGCACCAAATAAAATTAATTAAACTTTTTATGAAATGTTTCAGGCACCAATCAACCGATTTCCACCACAATATTCACACAAGTAGCTCTTCGGTAGGTCATATAAACTTACGTATTTTAAGCACCAGGACACTTATTTTCAGAATGGCGGCCCTGTACACATTTCCGGTTAGTAAAATTTATAATACAAACATTAGGCTGCTTATATACGAAGTTAATTCGCCGAATCTGACCACCACGAGGCAGTTGATTGCATGCTAGTTCAAGGTACGAGATTTTTTGGGTTCGAGTCTCGAGGCGCGTGTGTATTTGTAATTGTCGCATTTCTGTTTCATATGTTTCTGGTTCTATCTCTAACGATATTGTTCTCAACGATACGCCATATCCTACTTACCAATTGAGCTTTTAAGAACTTCATTAAAAATAATTTTTACCCATGTAGAGAAAAATAGCTCATTAGATATATCAGTAACTTCTTGTTTCTTGTGCTGTACTTTGATATATACATATATAACATGTAATTTACGAAGTTTATGTGGTTGAATAAGCGCTGTATTCAACTAATTACTTAATTTTAATGTACACTTCCAAAGTTTGTTACCATATAAGTAACAAAGAAAAAAAATTGTCAAGTTTTCCATTTGCTTAAAAGCTAAAAGCTGTGGAAGCGTTCGTTTTTTTCTGCCACTTCGAAGCTGTTCGGCTGTGCCATTTGGACAATAACTGAAGTGTGCTGCAGATAGTTTTGCATTCTAAAAAAATATCGTCTCAAACTAGGGATGCAAATATCGAAGAAAACGCATCCATAATCAATGTAAATAGCTAAGAAATATTTTCACATATTAACGAGTATGACTAGACGTCTCTAGATTTCATTATATTCTTCTTCGTAGGTCTGATATTATAGCAAACCCTTTGACATGTAACACATTTTGGAGTAGAAGCCTCGCTGTCCCCCTTCGCGAGTGCCTGCCAGTTGACACGTGTCACGAGGCACGTGGGCAGCCAGATCGGATCACAGTTACACATGTCAAGGTTGTGCCGAGTAAGAGCTGGCATATCGCCAAAGCACCCGGAAGGAACTACGTAAATACGTAGGAAAGCGGGAGAAATTGCAGAGCCAAGCAAGAGCACCTCTAGCTCCACGCTTGAGAAAACGGCTGACCAATTTAAAATGGGGCCACGAATTCCCCTCACCCCTACCACCCTTTTAGCCAAACTGCGGAAGAATAAGCTGACATGGTAAATTCAAGAGGCAAGATCACCACTTCAACCCCTGCCCGAGTTTTCACAAACCATGGCATGTGGTAGAAGGGCTTTGTACTGCAGGCAACCATCCCCATCCCAACAAGAGAGACACTTAGGGAGGGAGACTAGAGATCATAAAAGCCAATTTATGCGAGAAGAGGGAAACAGTTCATTATCACCGCGCTGAGAGAATCAGTTGTGTCGGGAAATCGCGAGAGGACATCAGAACGAACCCAGAGCAGCCATCCAGGGGAGACAGCATCAAATGCGGGCCTTTTCCAAGGCCGCCCACATCGCTGGATCTCATCCACAGCCGACAACATACCAGCACCACTAGCAGAGTTAAGTATCAAGTCACCGACCAAAGAAGGCCCCCCCTCCATCACGACGTCGCCCACAGTTAATCCGAGTTAGCCAAAATAGAGTACCACACCTCGGAAGTGTTTTGTATGTTTGTTTTAACTCGAGACAATAGATCCATCCAGTAAAGTGAAACACCAAAATACCACCTTATTGATATACCCTCAACCTTCAAGGCACCTTTTAGTCTGTACCTGGAGGAATTAACTCCAACCCTAAGAACCATCCTGTATGCCACAGGTGGGGAATAGCATCACCTTTTACTGCTGGGGCAACGATGCTGTAGTTGTTAGACTACTCGCCTCCCACCTAGGCGAATCAGGTTCAATCCCCGGCTGGTAAACTCCGGATTTTTGCTAGTGGGAATCGTACCGGACGATAATGCTGGTCGACGTGTTTTATCGGGGATCTCCCATTTCCCCCGCCACTTCATTCCGGTGCTGTTGCATACTCACCTCACTTTACCCCCATCGGCTCTCAAGACCTCGATGTCAAGAGCCGCCCAAATCACTTTAGTAACTCACCCTTTTACTACTATCAGTAAATCATTCGAAATTTCCTTCAAAATTATTATCATTAGTTTTTACATTGTGTTTATATTATTTCATCAATTTAAGCTAAAAAGGAGCATGGCAATTTTTGTACGGAATTAAATTTTCCATTTCCAGTTTTATATTTTCAACTTAAAAAATATAGCTAAAAGCAAAACATTAGTTGTCAGTGACAGAGCCAAAAAAACTATAAACGAGATGAACTGCACTAACGGTTTTTTTGTTCTTTTTGCACACAGTCCGGATTTTAATCATAATAGTTCAATATGATTTAATATAAATTTGTACATACCATCATCAAATTACGAATAGAACATAATTAATTTTAATTCTCCTTACATAAAACAGTTAGCTATAATCTCACGAAACACCTAAAAAAAAAGAAGGAAAATACACTATTGTTTGTGAACACTGCAACCCCCAGATACAATGGTCCGAATGAATCCAAACTCGGACGATGTGTAGAACAGTGTACCAGCAATAAGTGATTACGATTGCACAGAAATAGCATACACTTAGGCCCAGCAGCNGACGATGTGTAGAACAGTGTACCAGCAATAAGTGATTACGATTGCACAGAAATAGCATACACTTAGGCCCAGCAGCGCCCTCTCTTGTGTGACCAGAAAGGTCAGTGTTAAGCCAAGCTCAGTGAGTGAAGAGCGGTCAAAGGAAACAAAAGCAAGTGCCAGTATGCCTCGTCGACATCAAAGGGTGCCATATTAGAATGTGGGCTCGAATGGGGCAGAATGATAGGTCTCCGGGGAACGGGTTTGTCATACCGAGACATTTTGGCTCGTACAGGGCATGCTGTTACGACAGTGATGCGTGTGTGGAATCAGCGGATAGAAGAGGGTCGTACGCAGCGACGAGCGAGTACTGGACCACGCAATGCGATCACAGCATGGAATGACGACCATCTTGTCCGCATGGCCGTAATGGACAATACAGCCTTGTCCACTGTGTTGTCTCGACACCGTAGCACTGCAACGGGTGTATACCTGTCTTTGTCGATGGTTTGACGCCGTCTGCTGTGGTCTGGACTGGTGACACACATGCCATTACGTAGGCTTCCATTGTCCAGAAACCACAAACGCCTCAGACTNTGCTGTGGTCTGGACTGGTGACACACATGCCATTACGTAGGCTTCCATTGTCCAGAAACCACAAACGCCTCAGACTGCAATGGGTACGTGAACGCCATCGCTGGCATGCTGGGTGGAAAAATGTAGTGTTTTCGGACGAGTCCCGCTTCAACGTGTCCCACAGTGATGGCCGCATAAATGTTAGAGGCTGCAGTAGTGACCGTAATCTGGCAGCCTGCACTGTGAAGTGGTATAGCGGACAAACGCCAAGTTGATGGTTTGGGGTGCCATTGGATACAACATGCGATCTTAACTCCTACATATTGAGAGCAATCTGAAAAGCAACCGGTAGATCAGAGAGGTTTTAGAGCCCGAGGTAATGCCCCTTTTTCAGGCAACTCCACGTGCCATATTTCAGCTTGACAATGCCCAGCCACATGTGGCGAGGGATGCGCGAGCCTTCTTCAACGGACACAAGCAGTAAAAAAAATGTTCAACCGTAACTTTGCTTCAAATACCTGTTAGGAGGGCGTGCAGTTCTGTAACCACTAGTTTCTAGTTTGCTCATCATCCTTTTGTAGAAATAGTTACATTGTCTCCTGCTAGATGTATGATTAGTATGATTTTGATAGAAATAGTTCCACTCTTTGTCAATAGAGGTCATTTTNTGCTGTGGTCTGGACTGGTGACACACATGCCATTACGTAGGCTTCCATTGTCCAGAAACCACAAACGCCTCAGACGGCAATGGGTACGTGAACGCCATCGCTGGCATGCTGGGTGGAAAAATGTAGTGTTTTCGGACGAGTCCCGCTTCAACGTGTCCCACAGTGATGGCCGCATAAATGTTAGAGGCTGCAGTAGTGACCGTAATCTGGCAGCCTGCATTGTGAAGTGGTATAGCGGACAAACGCCAAGTTGATGGTTTGGGGTGCCATTGGATACAACATGCGATCTCAACTCCTACATATTGAGAGCAATCTGAAAAGCAACCGGTAGATCAGAGAGGTTTTAGAGCCCGAGGTAATGCCCCTTTTTCAGGCAACTCCACGTGCCATATTTCAGCTTGACAATGCCCAGCCACATGTGGCGAGGGATGCGCGAGCCTTCTTCAACGAACACAAGCAGTAAAAAAAATTTCAACCGTAACTTTGCTTCAAATACCTGTTAGGAGGGCGTGCTGTTCTGTAACCACTAGTTTCTAGTTTGCTCATCATCCTTTTGTAGAAATAGTTATATTGTCTCCTGCTAGATGTATGATTAGTATGATTTTGATAGAAATAGTTCCACTCTTTGTCAATAGAGGTCATTTTNATTGTCTCCTGCTAGATGTATGATTAGTATGATTTTGATAGAAATAGTTCCACTCTTTGTCAATAGAGGTCATTTTAGTACGATGTTTGGTGATTTATGGATGTTTTAAAGCAAAGTGGCTGATATCTAGAGAGGGATTTCAGGACCCATTGAATTTTGATACGCATCACGTAGTCCTTATATATTCATTCGTACACGAAGGAGGATAATAATTAGCTTAAAATTATCACCAGGTGGTCAACCACATAGAGAAAAACAACGGTATTTAACTGCATTATTTCCCAAAATATAAAAAAAAAATGTTGTCGGGATGCAGCAAATGTGTAGGCCCAAACCGTGGTCACACGAGTGATATGTTTTTAGTAATTCTACCCGCATTCGCTTATTACTGACGAGATTATTAAATCAAATCACATGTATTATTCTCTCTTGCAATGAAATATCATATTAATTATTGACACACACACTAAAAAACATTTAATATTTTACATCTTCGCATATGGTATAGGCTACGAGCGAAGAACGGCAAGTCAGTGTATCCAAGTGTACAAGAATTCACGTAAATATACAGGTTGGTTTCTTTCGAGACTATCTAGAATTATATTATAATGAAACTGTTTCCGGAACATAGACAATTTTTCAGACGTCAATGATTATAACTTCATTAAAAAATACGAGTGCAAGTTAGGTGTTACCTTTTCATTTTCGTATCCAAATAAATTGGTTTCCGTGTTAAGAAAAATTGTCTCTCATTTCTCTATACAGATTGAATAAATTTGTGGTGTGTAACTACGGGTCCTTTTCAACAAATGGAATATTCACCTGCCAGCTAATGTGATTATCTAGGATAGGATGAGCCCTTGAATATCACGTTATAAAATATTTAAAAATGNATTCACCTGCCAGCTAATGTGATTATCTAGGATAGGATGAGCCCTTGAATATCACGTTATAAAATATTTAAAAATTGCGTTATAGCAATACTATATAAGAATAAAATTAGTAGCAATAAATTATAATGTTATAGATAATCAGAAATTTATGAAATACACGAGTTGTAACAACAAATTTCTGAAGATTGTTTTGTTTTTTTGTGCGAAGATCTTACACCAATGGAAATATAGTTGGTAAATATCGTCCCCATTCCCTGCTAAATGCGTTGCACCTACCACATAAATATTGCGAACTTATTTTAATTATAACTTATAAACCAGCATGTTACAAAAAAAAAAAAGCCTCAGTAACACCTTAACGCACGCGGTTTTCAAAAAATTCTTGCTGCAGCGTTGCCAATTGTGCGTTGACGACCTTACCACTGTTAACAGTTATGGTAGCAATTTTGTTAAATGAATAAAAACTTATGGATATCTGTTGTAGTAATATAATCACTATCTGCAGTGTATAAGGCGAATGGTAATTCCTGCCGCGTGGAAAACGCCACTCGCTGCATGCGAAATTGATCGGCATGTAGTGCATAAATAATGGTGACTCATCAGCAGAACACTGAAATAGTTATGTTTGTACTGCATCCGCGTAGTAGACAAACCATTCAATGAACGCGCACAAGTTGCATAATTGCCAGGCGTTGTGAAGCACCCTCTGAAAACATGTGTGCTGTTTCAAAGAGACCCTTTGACAAGATAGTGTTATAATAAGCCAAAATTTCTTGTTAATCTGAGCATTATAGTTACTTATTGATCGAAAAAAAATTTATCAATTTCACGGTTACACATTTTCAAACATTACTATGATGGCACCCTCCGTGTTAGCCTACTAATGACAAGAGGACAATACTTCCAAACAAATTTTTGCACATCATAAATCCATAAAAACCTTATACTAAGGTTTGTTGTTTAATTTCGCGTATTTTATGGCTTTTATTAAAAAAATAAAAGCGTTTCCAAACCTCTTGCATGAAATGTATGCACCTCACTAAATAATTACTTTATTCTATATGCCCTATTAAGTTTGTTGCCTCACTTTGCACTTTTACCATTTTTGCGGAACAGTCACTATATTATATTTGGTGGTTATTAAATTATCTCAGTTACATGAAATAAAATATTTCATTTGAGAGTGTATTTGATATGTTTTTAAATATATTAAATCATCATCGGTATAAATTCCATATAATGAAGGTTATGTAAGAATTTCTAACAAAGTATTATTATATTTTAAAGTATTTCATATTATTTTCTTGCGCTGCAGTACAAGAAACACAAATTATTATTTTAAGTTTTACGAATTATTTTGTAAAGGAGCAACAGGACAGTGGAAAATTGTGTTTGGTTTTGAAATACATGGTAACCGATTTATTGCTTTTAAATTGGGAAACCTCGCTAATGGAGGAGGAAATTATCACCGGATCCTTCGGCAGGTGAGGTTGACAACCCAGAATAGATAAGCACCATTAATAAGAAATTGTCAACATTATCAGTTGTGATCAGGTAAATCAAATGGCGTTAATATTTTCATATACCTTTCCTAGAATTTGTTGTGGTCAGATGCAATTCTTATCAATTTTTTTTTTTTTGCTATGAGTGGTATGATTTCCATTTAACAAAAAATTTTTTCAGTTCCATATTTTTTTGCGTAATTAGCTGTCAAAGTTACATTTTTTAGTAGTAGGAACAATAAAAACTAAACAACTTACCTTAATGATATGTAGTAGGCAAATAACCTGTTTTTTTTTACTACGAGAAAACGTGTGTATGATTTCTGTATGTAAAATTCGTATCTTTATAACACTTGGAAATTCGTGGAAAATTTTACGACCTTTTTTTAGTTCAATTGCGTTATGTTTATGAGTGTTGAATACGCCAATAAAGTAATTAAATTTCACAATTTTTTTTTTCGTTATCATTAGGCCTATTTAAGTTTAGTGAGTTGTTTGGTTTTCCTTATTCCACAAAAACACAAAAGTATCAAAATTGTGACTTTGACAGCTATTCNAGTTTAGTGAGTTGTTTGGTTTTCCTTATTCCACAAAAACACAAAAGTATCAAAATTGTGACTTTGACAGCTATTCATGCAAAAACTATGCAACTGAAAAAAACGTTTTACTGTTTGAAAGCATGCCTTTTATGACGTTTACATATTGATTAAAGTTTCTCAAATGTATGCCTATTAATACATTATATAAACGTTATCATAAACGTTTGAACGATGCGACCAATGCCGTGACACCAGGAAATGAGCTACATGNAATACATTATATAAACGTTATCATAAACGTTTGAACGATGCGACCAATGCCGTGACACCAGGAAATGAGCTACATTTAGAGTCCAATTACTATCTATGAGGGATAGAATTTTAATATGGTCTCCCACTAAATCCCACTCACTGGCGATGGTTCCTGTTGGTAAGACTCGCAAGTCTAAGATCCTTACTGAGCCCCTCTTCAGGGTAGGTGGCGTTGATATGGCGCCTCTGGGAGTGGAGGAGGTCTGGAAGTATTTGGGCATCTCCTTTACTTCCAGGGGTGTCAGGTATTTCAAGACTGGCCTTGAGGAGCCTTTGCGACGGCTCACCTCTGCTCCTCTGAAACCAAATCAGAGGATGAAGATCTTGCGTGTCTTCTTGTTACCATCTTTCATATACCAACTGTCATTCGCCCATGTCACCAAGGGAATTCTGAAGGCTATGGATGTCCTTATTCGGGCCTCCATATATCGGTGACTCCGACTCCCCAAAGATGTCGCGCTGGGTTTCTTCCATGCACCTGCTTTTTTCAGGGGCGTTGGGAGTTCCTTCGTTGCTAAAATCCGCACCTTCTTGAATTCTTGGTCGGCTAAGAAAGGTCTGCAAGTCCGACTATGCCTCTGCGTGAGATCTTTGCAAACTTCCACACTTCTCTCGGAGGGTGGAATGGGCTGAGAACGCTGGCGTGGCGAACGGGAATGTCTTGGATTCTTCCGCCAAAATAAAGACCTATTGGCGTGCGGTCTGTTTGGGTTCTGTGGATGGTACCGATATGGAGCCTACCACCCCCTCCTCTACCATCTCTACCTCTTGGCTTTCCCAGAGGGCTNTCTCCCTACGAAGGTGAGGACAAGTAGAGGTAGGAGGGGCCCCTCTGGCTCCTTGCCGAAGTGCGGAGCAGGTTGTTCTGATGCAGAGACCGCGAAACCATGTGGTGCAACAATGTCCTCGCACCCATGAGACGTGGGTCTCGCGTCATGACCATCTTGTGGGGGTGGTAGCCAAACATCTAGCCGATAAGGGGTTCCAGGTGCGCCGCGAACCTAGGTACAGGACGTCGGATGGGTTGTGGAAACCCGAAGTGGTAGCTTTCCAACCTGGTCAGAAGTCTGCGTATATCCGGGACTGTCAGGTTGTTCGGTGTCGTGGACTTAAGTGGTCTTTTGAGAAAAAGCGTTATCGGTATCAGAACAACAAGGACCTGATAAAGTCGGTAGGGGAGGAGTTTGGTGTGGCTGGGGTGACCGTACTTCCAATCACGATCTCGTGGAAGGGGGTGTGGTTTCCCCAGTCACTCTCCTCTCTCAAGGAACGTGGTGTGAATGACACTCTTCTGCGGTTCGTGCCTACCCGTACACTCTTTGGATCGCTCATGTGTTGACGACGCTTCTGCCGCTCCACCAAACAGGCAGCTCATGTTGTGTGATTTCTGTGGTCTTTTGACATTTCTTCGGTTTCTTTTGTATTTGTTCAATTGGTAGGATGATGGGTGGATTGACATGCCTGGTATTTATAAATATTGTCTATCCAGAGTATTTTGAATGTTTTGTTTGTTTGTGTTAGTCTGGTGGGCCTTACATTTGTCAGCTGGTTGATGTCAACTATAGGGACGCTTATTTCTTCCCCCCATTGGACCGAGGGAGTGGGTGACAGCCACAAACTGGGGCCCATGGGGGCGAGAGACAGCTAGCAGCGCTTTATAGGGGGGTGGGGGATCGTGACAACTCCTATGCGAGGGAGTTCCCCCTTGCAATAGGCCTGTGTGTCATGGTTTTTAGGTGATCTTTCTGGGAGTCTGTAGGCCCTTCTCTTCTTCGCAACTTCAAGAATTTGGGCATTCTATCTTCCCTTCCTCGACTTCCTGTGATCACCTCTCCCACCGGCTGGCGTTTGCTCAGCCCTGGACCTTTATTTATCCTCTCTTAGTCTTTATGATTTTCCTTTCCATACATCTGGCGAATGTAAGGTTTTGTTTTCTACACCCCTCATCTAATGTACATATACCAATTGGCAAGAATTCCTGTAAATAGCAGAACAAGTGAAAATCGCTCGGCACCAAGTCTGGACTGTACAGTGGGTTGTCAATCTGTTCCCATCCTAAAGATCTGAACAGATTTTGGGTGTGAATGGCAGAATGGGGTCTGGCATTGTCATGCAGCAACAAAACTCCAGACGTCAGAAGCCCACGTCGCTTATTTCGTATTGCACATCGAAATTTAGTCAGGGTAGCGCAGTAAGCGGCTGCATTGATTGTTGTCCCTTGCTGCTTAACTCGACTAACAAGACTCCATGTCTCTCCCAAAACACGGTTGCCATAACCTTGCGTGTTGAGATTGTCCGCTTGGCCTTGACTTTGACTGGTGATGTCGGGTGACGCCATTCCATTGACTGACGTTTAGACTCTGGGGTCATGTGAGAAACCCACATCTCGTCCCCTGTGACAATCTTCTCTAAAAATGTATCACCTTCCTTATGATATCGGTCCAAAACATCAAGAGCACAAGCCATTCTTTTCATTTGGTGTTCGTCAGTAAGCAGCCTGGGAACCCAACGTGCGCACAATTTGTGAAATTGCAAATTTTCAGAGACAATTTTGTGCAAAGTTGTTCTATCCACATTCAGAAATTCCAATGCTAAGTTGAAATTGTGAATCGCTGGTCTTCACGCATCTTTTTGTCCACGGCTTTGACCACATCTTCTGTGATCACTGATGGTCAGCCTGATCGCGGTTCATCATGGACATTTTCCCGTCCGTCCTTGAAAGCTGATCAATTGTTTTAAACAATTTGAACTGACACTGTAAACAGCACACTGCAACAATACCAATGAAAATGGCGTCGTTTGACGAGCAAGGCATGCCGGGAGTAGGTTAGCATGCGCGTTACAATGGCCGCGCTATATTCGATTAGCTAAGGTGATTCGGACTTTACTTTCCGAATAACCCTCGTAGCTACCAACTGTCAGGTTACACAAAATACTCAAAAATGATTTACTATTAAAATAATTTTTTTTTATCCCCGAAGTGTGCCTTTAAACGATATATGGCAAATCTCTATGTATAAAATTAAGTACCCAGCTGACTGACTGATTGACTCGTCAATGCACAGCCCAAACCAATGGACGCAGATACATGATAATTTAGTAGTAGCTTGCTCATAGGGTAGAGGCGCTCACTAAGAAATTCTACCCTTAAGAAGATGAAAATAAGTGAAATTTTCGAGTTTTCCACAATAGCGCATTAACAAAATAAAATATCGACACGATTATGGCTTTAAAATATAACATATAAATACCTAAAAAGTTGTTTTAGGATTTTTGGGAATTCAACTCCTATGAAGATGAAAATGGGTCAAATGTGTTTTTAGTGTCTTCATAATAGTTCATTAACCATATGAGATATCGGTATGCTTTTTGCATCAAAATGTTGCCATATAAAACCTTAAAAGTATATTTCCGTATATTTCGAAATTATACCCCTAAAAGGGCGAAAAGGGGTAGAATCTGTTTTTAAGGTCTCCGCAATATCTCATTAACCAAATAAGATGTTGATTTACTTTCCACTTGAAAATGTTAGCTACATAAATGCCTAAAGAATAGCTTTGAGATTCTTCGAAATTCAACTCCTAAGAGTTTGAAAATGGGTAAAATATCTTTTTGTTTTTTCCAGAATGACCCATTAACCATATGAGATATCGCCATGCGTTTTTCTTTAAAATGCTAACTATTTAACGCTTATAGGATATTCCAAAATCCAAACCTTAAATTGTGAAAAGGGGTAAAACATATGTTTTTGAGGAGCCTTCAGAAGCTCATTAACCAGTCGCAAAACACAACTGTCGAAATCACGTGTTATAGCAATGACGAGGATGTCTGCTTATATTTGGTTTTCCGCCAAATCATAGTTTTTGTTCACGTGTGTATATTGCAGTAGCATAAAGAATATAAATACTTAGAATACAAACCTGCTTTTATTTCATCTCTATAGTCTGCAATTTTAAAGTGAATTGACAAAACGTTTTAAGAAAAATTTTCTGTAGAAGAAAATGTTACGAGGATTGGGCAACGTTAATAATTTAACAATTTAATAGTAATAAATAAGGCACATAAACAGTTGCTATTGGTGGTCGGGATCTTAGAGTAAATATTTTGATAGATTGCTCGACGTACATGCGCAATAGCCACTCACCGTGTCGCAACATTGGGCTTCTTTTCCGACTACACAACTGTCAAAAACCACGTGGATAGTATTTGAGGTTAGTACACTTCGTATATAAACAAGTACTTTGCGTTGTTTGTAAACCTCCTTCGACCAATTTTTAACGCAATTATATTAAATTGAAGTTGGCAAAGTTATTTCATTTATGTACATTTGTGAATTAAAATAAAAACAAACGCTTTTAACACTTCTGACCACGTGACTTTAACAGAAGTTCGGGAATTTGGGGTAGGTCTTGATAGCTACTTGGGAAGAAGACGAAGTTCAATCTACTTTATATTTANAATGTTAGCTACATAAATGCCTAAAGAATAGCTTTGAGATTCTTCGAAATTCAACTCCTAAGAGTTTGAAAATGGCTAAAATATCTTTTTGTTTTTTCCAGAATGACCCATTAACCATATGAGATATCGCCATGCGTTTTTCTTTAAAATGCTAACTATTTAACGCTTATAGGATATTCCAAAATTCAAACCTTAAATGGTGAAAAGGGGTAAAACATATGTTTTTGAGGAGCCTTCAGAAGCTCATTAACCAGTCGCAAAACACAACTGTCGAAATCACGTGTTATAGCAATGACGAGGATGTCTGCTTATATTTGGTTTTCCGCCAAATCATAGTTTTTGTTCACGTGTGTATATTGTAGTAGCATAAAGAATATAAATACTTAGAATACAAACCTGCTTTTATTTCATCTCTATAGTCTGCAATTTTAAAGTGAATTGACAAAACGTTTTAAGAAAAATTTGCTGTAGAAGAAAATGTTACGAGGATTGGGCAACGTTAATAATTTAACAATTTAATAGTAATAAATAAGGCACATAAACAGTTGCTATTGGTGGTCGGGATCTTAGAGTAAATATTTTGATAGATTGCTCGACGTACATGCGCAATAGCCACTCACCGTGTCGCAACATTGGGCTTCTTTTCCGACTACACAACTGTCAAAAACCACGTGGATAGTATTTGAGGTTAGTACACTTCGTATATAAACAAGTACTTTGCGTTGTTTGTAAACCTCCTTCGACCAATTTTTAACGCAATTATAATAAATTGAAGTTGGCAAAGTTATTTCATTTATGTACATTTGTGAATTAAAATAAAAACAAACGCTTTTAACACTTCTGACCACGTGACTTTGACAGAAGTTCGGGAATTTGGGGTAGGTCTTGATAGCTACTTGGGAAGAAGACGAAGTTCAATCTACTTTATATTTANACAGAAGTTCGGGAATTTGGGGTAGGTCTTGATAGCTACTTGGGAAGAAGACGAAGTTCAATCTACTTTATATTTAGTCTATGGTAGAGTTAGAATTAAGCACTGCTTCTCACATGGCCTGCTATACATGACCTACTCCAGAGTAAGTTCATCTTTTTTATCTTAGCAATTGGGAGCTTTACCACTTATATGGAGTACAAAGTGGTCCTTCGGTGATAAATAGACGATGCTTCATGTATTACATGCGGACGAAGCCGCGATCAGAATGCTAGTTGTATATAAAACTGTCAAAATGCATTTACACGAAATCAATTGTTCGTTGAACTTAAATTAGGCACTCTTCATATATATTATATTAAAAAGAGCTTTTTTTAAAACTATGTATACATAATTTGGAAACATATACTTCTTGTTTATTGCAGAGACTACTATTTCAAAACGTATAGATTATAGTGTTTCGGTACGTAATTAAATATTATAGTGTAATTGTAGTTAAATTATACTGAATCAGCAGATAGTGTGTAGCCTTTTCTGAACTTAAATTCGTTAGGGTATTTTAGATCTTCCGGCAGAGCATTCCAATGACTGCAGGAGAGACAGCTGAAAGATTTCTTGAAATTATAGCCTAGATGTCGTAAAACTTGTAACATTTTTGTGTCTGGTTTTTGTATGCATGATGCAGCTTCATTTTATTAAGATTTTCCTATCATTGTAGGACATAAATGTATTTGTGAGAAGTTTTTTTGTTGTGATAAAAGTGTAACCTATATATACGTGCGTTGTTAAGCCAATTTGAACATATCATATTAAAAAGCTTGCTCTCATATTTAAGATTGTAGCAATAGCGAATAAATTATTTTAATNCCAATTTGAACATATCATATTAAAAAGCTTGCTCTCATATTTAAGATTGTAGCAATAGCGAATAAATTATTTTAATCTTATTGTATTGTTGTAATTTATGAAAAAGTCAGTCGGCTAAACTAGGATCATTAAGGGATGGAGGTGTTAATTAAATAAAATATTGAATTATAATGTGGTAATTTTATTTAAAATGTCTACAAACCAAATCATCTCGGCTCAATATCTCACAATACATTGTTATCAGTTGCTGTTTATAATTAATGAATTCAATCAATACAATTTACAATTACCTCAAAGAAATTAATATAATTAAATCATTAAAAATCCGTCCCAATACACATTGTATATAAACCTAATTAATTACTTTATAAATTATGTCTATATTTGACAGTTCCAATATTTACAATAAAGTCAGCATCACATGTTCATACAGTCCTCCTCTGTTTAGTCCAGGTCCAGCCAGTCCACAAGTTATAGATAATTCGGAGCGTCCTCAGACACAGTAGCATTCACTCGTCGGGTTTCACGACCTCTCGTCCGTTCACACCACAAACACCCCGTTCACCGTCGTCTCGCAATCTTCCGTCGTCGTCCATCCTCTTCACCCATATCCCCATTACCGAACTCAGCCAGAAGGCTTCTACCTAGACTACCGATCATTCGACCCCTGCAATATTTAAACGATCGTAGGCCATAGCCCAGAAATCTCTCTAAATGCCGCCTTGCGCCGAGGGTTTTAGTTCCCAGAATATTCCTGCGCATCCTCTAAATTCGTCGGCTTCTCCTGCAGGAGGAGGAGGAGGTGGGGCTGTGATGCCAGCCAATTCACCGCTGTAAATCATTCCCCTGGCTGCCGGGCGAGCGACAAGGCAGAGGGCGGGTCTGCCTGGGGGAGGTGAGAGTCGGTGTGGGCCACCCTCACATAGAGCTGGACCGTGCATGGAGCTCGCGTCTAGTGCGAGCGTCAGCGCATAACAGTATTGAGCACTGGTTTTTCTTGTAGAAGCAATTAAAGATAGTGTTTTAAACAGGACAGTACAATAGAATAACACAATTACAATTTTAGATTTCGGGGTATATATTTTTTCAGCATTTTTAAAGATATTCAATAAATAATGATTTTGTAATAATTAATATTATTCTCGAGCCAATTAAATATACCGATAAAAATGCCCGTTTCTTTACACTTTACATTCTGGAACTACTGTATTGTATTAATTTAAGAGACATTTTTGTAACATTTTTGATCTTATAACCATATGTGAGCATTAAAACTATTTATCTTAAGATTGTTCTCGTNGAGACATTTTTGTAACATTTTTGATCTTATAACCATATGTGAGCATTAAAACTATTTATCTTAAGATTGTTCTCGTTACAAGGAACTGCAATAATGTATGGGGCTATCCGGTGCGTTAGCCCCGGATTTTCGCTTGTGGCAAACCCGGCGAACCTTGCCGTTGGTCGATAGGTTATCTCGGAGTACACACGTTCCCCTGCATTGTATTCTGTCGCTGCTCCATATTCACCTCACTTTACCCTCTAGCGGTGCTGGAGACATAGTTGTTAGCTGTTAAGCGCCTCTCAGATCTCTCACTCCGTCCTCACACCATCTCAATCTGCTTTTGAAGACTCGTTCACGGAGTGCCGGTATGATGGGAGCGCCGCTAGACGCCGCAACCAAGCCTGACAGTACTCCACACAGGCNACTCGTTCACGGAGTGCCGGTATGATGGGAGCGCCGCTAGACGCCGCAACCAAGCCTGACAGTACTCCACACAGGCGGACATAAGATGACGCTACAACCAGTACCTGCCCAAGAACAGGAATCTATACAGTTGCAAAGGAGTTTCCGAATGGGCTCGCGGTGGCACTTGGGTACTGCTGTTTAAGTACANAACAGGAATCTATACAGTTGCAAAGGAGTTTCCGAATGGGCTCGCGGTGGCACTTGGGTACTGCTGTTTAAGTACAACTGCGGCGAGGTTAATACAATCTGTTCAATGTTTACAAAACTCATAAGAACATTTATTTCTACGTGTAAAATTAAATGCCCTTATTCATACAATTTTTCATCATTTCCTTCACTTAATAGTTCACGCAGCCCAGCCCGCTAGAGATAGCAACCTCGAAATTTTAGAAGTGGCTTTTCCTTATGGCCCACTAAAAAGGGAATTTTCATAATTCGACTCTGAGGTGATAGGAAACGCTGGATTGTGGTTTCACGCAAAACTCAGTAACTACAGACTATTGTGGTTAAAGTCGTTTAAAAATAATGCTTACGCTAATGTTTAAAACTCACATTTTTATATATATATATTTTGCGTACACGGAGTTGTCAGTGAATTATCAGTATCGATAAACTTTAATGAGTGATCGCCGTTCTGTATTCTTCCCAATACTACCTGCACAATAACCAAAGAACTAATAATTACATTTTTTTATATCGTACCTACAAGGAGAGTAAAGCTGCATAATGTGCTCTAGATAAGTACTAAACATCTTTTAAACCATATATGATGTCAAGGCAATCATTATTGAAAATTTGAAAATAATAAATTGACCAAAAACCAATTTCAGGATTTTTTGAATTATCATCTCCAGAATGCTAAAAGGGTTCAAATGTGTCGCCAATCCCCCCCCCCTTTTTTTAACAATTCACTCCTTCTCTCACAGGAATTTTTACATATTATTGTTGAATTATCTTGTACTGTTACGTTTTTACTACTTATATTAACATAATCACTCTCATTTTTCAGGCATAGGTGGTCACGGGAAAAACTTAACTATATTTTCATAATTTCACTAACTAAATTAAATGAAAAATATTTAGTTACCAGTGGACATATTTGTAGGTATGAGTTTTGTTTATTTAGCTTTACCACACTCAGACACTCCAAGGACAAATTTTAATCAATGATTGCAGCCCCGCAACTTTTACGTTTCCTGCAGCCGAAACAGTGGAAAACAGTCTTCTTTTTTCTTTTACGATCTGCAATACATTTCTTTAATTGACAAATCAATTTTTGGTGCGGGCGAAGCGATAATATAACACTGCAACACACGCATTTAGGGAGATTCGAATATATATGTTCCTAGCTGCGAGAACATAATATTAATGGTTTCATCTGGTTTTGGCGCATTACGTGTGTTGTAGAGGTTCGGTAAGAAAACANCTGCGAGAACATAATATTAATGGTTTCATCTGGTTTTGGCGCATTACGTGTGTTGTAGAGGTTCGGTAAGAAAACACATGATTAAAAAACGGTTGGGTTTTATAAACATGGAGTGGAGTGATTTGAGCGGCTTTTTTTGTGTTTTCAAACGTTATGTAGACAAATTTTTAAATTCCTCATCTCCTTGATTGAGTTAATGGCATCACTTTATTCCTATTATTGTTGTTACATCAAACACTGTTACATTTGCTAGAGAAACAGTTGCATTTAATCTGTCGCAGGCTCTTTTCATTCTGAGGCTGGTGTGTGACATGTAAAGTTACATTATTATGATTTGTTCCCTCCGCTATTCCATATATTTTTCCTCGAACACTCATTCCAGGAAAAAAATAACCTTCTAACTTCGTAAAATTAGACCGTATGAAGATTTTAATTATTAATTTGTATATGTATTTGTAAGACGTAATACGATTTCACTAATATTATTTTTAATTGGAACAATAATTATGTTAATTGGTATGTAATTTCACTGCTCGTTTAAATGTTGATTTTAGTTTATCGTAAACACATTTATATGNTAATTATGTTAATTGGTATGTAATTTCACTGCTCGTTTAAATGTTGATTTTAGTTTATCGTAAACACATTTATATGTCTTTCCAGTCTGTTTGTTTTTGTAATGTGATTAGAAGGCATCCGAGCAAATATTCATCTGTTGCCATGGTAACTAAGTGGTGTGATGAGTTATTCTTGCCGCTAGCACTCTCGTGATTGGTCAGTTGTAGACGGTGTTATTTAATTGTGTGTTTGAAGGGATATTGTAGCCATATTGGTGTTCTAAGGCAGGACGGTAACCCATGTGGGTTTGGCACGCAGAGTTTAAATTTAGTTATTATTATAAGGACCCAAGTTCGAACCTGAAAACAGGCCGTCTCAAAGCAGACGAAGACGTGAGGCAAGATTTAGGAAGAAGCGGGCCTGTATAGGTCGCCACCCGCGTATATTTTCAGGTTAAGTAGTTCGAACTACCACGTGTGCTGAAATATGCTGGGACTGTAATGGCACTACAGGTCCTGCCGCATCCAGGGGGATGCTGCTGCCAACAACGAGATCGTAAAACAATTCGAGAACGTCAATAATTATTAGTTTTAAATTATCATCATTAAAGTCAACGAATTATTTTTATTAAGAATCAGAGACGAACTTTTCTATTCAAGTTGAACTGAACCGTGTTTAATTTAACTACAGATAAAATGGCATTATTAGTCTTTTGCTTAAAACACTTAGCTAGTTTGGAGCAAATATACAAATTAATAAATATGTTTTTCTGAAAGTTTGAAATTTTAATTGCCAGGCATAAAGTATATGGATCACTTCAGTCACGGGAAAGGCTACTGTTGCTGAGGCCACAGACTAAATCATGTCTGCTTCTCGATTAAACTTTTCCTCACTGAGAGAATTAATTTTGATTACAAGAATTTTAATAAAATTCCACATTATTTACAACGCTTCTGCTGAGTAAATTATTTCCTAGTGATATTTCTTGTTGTTTTGCAATTTAATTTTGTTGTACTATTTGTAAGTGTTTTTCTGTCACACACATAAGTTACTACATTTCTCTACACGTATAAGTGTAGATNTTTGTTGTACTATTTGTAAGTGTTTTTCTGTCACACACATAAGTTACTACATTTCTCTACACGTATAAGTGTAGATAAATATATACGTATACGTATACCGGAGGGGTTACAAAACATAATGAGGGTTTTTCTTAAATACTGGCGCCGTACGCGGAGCCTACTAAATGTACACTCATCACTAAGCACACGCCACGTCGTCTAGTAGTAGTGTCAGTAGTGGCGGCGTAGATATATTTCAACATACTGTTAACATATATAAGTATAATTGTTTTGCAGAATTATTCAATTTAATTTTTATTGTACTCCACTTCCCACCTTCTTCAAAACTCTGCATTAGTGTAGTCTGCCAGCATAGTTCACACAGCGTTGGCACGTTTGTTCCCAGACAAGCGTAATAAAAAAGAGTTCATGGCAAAGAGGCCTGTTATAATTAAGCTCAAAAAAAAAAAAAACAACGCGTGTTTGCTTAAAACCCAGTTTACAAAACTCGGAAAACACCAGGAACATCCACTTACCGATGTTATGTGAAAATATAAGTACTAGCCATTTTAATTACGAAAATCATAGAATACTATGAGTAAATAATATTTTTTATGAACTAGCTGTGCAAGGGTGAAAATGTATGGTAAAACATAAATAGTTTGACTTTACAAAAAAAATTTTTACGTGAAACATTTATGAGTACATGGCATATATAATATTGGCAAGATCTATGAGTAAAAATCTGCTTAAAAATGAAAAGCAATATTCCATAGTCATGATGTTTGCTTGTGATCTCAAGACGTTTGAACAGTTCATCACCAGATATGAACAGAGACCATCTCATCCCTGATCATANTTTGTTGTACTATTTGTAAGTGTTTTTCTGTCACACACATAAGTTACTACATTTCTCTACACGTATAAGTGTAGAGAAATATATACGTATACGTATACCGGAGGGGTTACAAAACATAATGAGGGTTTTTCTTAAATACTGGTGCCGTACGCGGAGCCTACT
Organism: Clitarchus hookeri; assembly: GCA_002778355.1. NCBI lineage: Eukaryota > Metazoa > Arthropoda > Insecta > Phasmatodea > Phasmatidae > Clitarchus > Clitarchus hookeri. Next base: position 727,316 of record NQII01000655.1, read on the forward strand.
AAATGTACACTCATCACTAAGCACACGCCACGTCGTCTAGTAGTAGTGTCAGTAGTGGCGGCGTAGATATATTTCAACATACTGTTAACATATATAAGTATAATTGTTTTGCAGAATTATTCAATTTAATTTTTATTGTACTCCACTTCCCACCTTCTTCAAAACTCTGCATTAGTGTAGTCTGCCAGCATAGTTCACACAGCGTTGGCACGTTTGTTCCCAGACAAGCGTAATAAAAAAGAGTTCATGGCAAAGAGGCCTGTTATAATTAAGCTCAAAAAAAAAAACAACGCGTGTTTGCTTAAAACCCAGTTTACAAAACTCGGAAAACACCAGCCATTTTAATTACGAAAATCATAGAATACTATGAGTAAATAATATTTTTTATGAACTAGCTGTGCAAGGGTGAAAATTTATGGTAAAACATAAATAGTTTGACTTTACAAAAAAAATGTTTACGTGAAACATTTATGAGTACATGGCATATATAATATTGGCAAGATCTATGAGTAAAAATCTGCTTAAAAATGAAAAGCAATATTCCATAGTCATGGTGTTTGCTTGTGATCTCAAGACGTTTGAACAGTTCATCACCAGATATGAACAGAGACCATCTCATCCCTGATCATANTGTTTGCTTGTGATCTCAAGACGTTTGAACAGTTCATCACCAGATATGAACAGAGACCATCTCATCCCTGATCATAGTTTCATTATCACACCCATATTTCCTGACCAGACACGTTATTCTGCACTTCAAGTCCAAACCATTGTCCAACGAACATGCTACATAACTCTGAGTGGCCTAAGATCACGACCACCACGATCCAAATTATAAAAATTTTCAAAGTAAGAAAACGCCGTAACCTAATTCAGAAGAAAATATAGGAAAATAACAAAACCGAAAGTAAACCATTCTTCCGTAACCTTACATAAATAGGGTGTTTTATGCTTTCGTTGGGTATTTTAAAAATATTTAATGTACTATTGGCGTTACTGAACATTCCTCGTTATATACGTTCTTAATAATCATAAAAATGGAAAACTTTCTTGAAATTATTGACCATTTATAAACGCACGTGAGTGTAATTTGTTGCCAAAATATCTCAATATACGAGGGTTATTCGGAAAGTAAGGTCCGAATCGCCGTAACTAATTGAATGTCGCGCGAACATTGTAACGTGCATGCGCAGTGACTCCCGGCATGCTTTGCTCGTCAAACGACGCCATTTGCATTGGTATTGTTGCAGTGTGCTGTTTACAGTGTCAGTTCAAATTGTTTAAAACAATTGATCAGCCCGTCGACTGTGAAATACGGTCAGTGATTCGTTTTTTGACAGCAAGGAACGTTTCAGCAGCGGAAGTTCATCGACAGATAAGTCAAGTGTATGGCCCCAATGCGATGAGTGACAGCAAAGTGCGTAAGTGGGTGAGAGCTTTCAAGGACGGACGGGAAAATGTCCATGATGAACCGCGATCAGGCTGACCATCAGTGATCACAGAAGATTTGGTCAAAGCCGTGGACGAAAAGATTCGTGACAACAGGCGATTCACAATTTCAACTTTAGCATTGGAATTTCCGAATGTGGGTAGAACAACTTTGCAGAAAATTGTCTCTGAAAATTTGCAATTTCACAAATTGTGCGCACGTTGGGTTCCCAGGCTGCTTACTGAGGAACACCAAATGAAAA
>NQII01000656.1:24757-38755 GCA_002778355.1 Clitarchus hookeri
AGGGATCCTGCAGGATTTGCATGCAAGTTTCATCGGCGCGCGCACGCGCGTGCCCAAAGCCCCTCTCCGTGTTTGCCCTCCGCACCCCGCGGGAATGGTTTCGCAGAGGGAGGTGGTCCCGGGGTAAATATTCCGACGATTTATTGCGGCGGCTTTTCTGGACCGGTTTCAAATGGACCCCTCCCACTCCACTCCTCTTCCAGGCTCCTTATCGCGCCGTCTCCGAGGAAACAGTTTTCGCGGCGTGCGCGCGCGTAGTGATTGATGTCCCGGGCCCGCTGGAGGGTCGTCGGAAACAATCTCCTGCGATTCCCGCGCACTTGTGGGACGTCCGCGGCGTGAGGCACTGCGCCCGGATGTCAGCAGTCCCGCGTGCGTATGCGAGCACCCTAACTCGCACGCACATCCGTCTCCCGACACTTCTGCCCCACTCAGTATACGCTTTTAATAAGAATATCTCCTCGCATATTCTTTTGCAAATTAGTACAGTTTACTATAAAATGATCACGGTTATTTAAGCATTTTTGGAAGCCCTACTTAAGATCTACTTTTCTCTTAATTTGTATTCTTCCGCCACACGTAAGATTAACACTGCCGTTCGCGTAACGAGTTTATTCATACGTCAGTCAAGTGGAAGCGTGAAATTGTTAAGAACGTAAATGCATTTCTAATGTGCCGGATCGTCCTCTAATGTGCATAGGTATAAAACAAAAAGTAAATTTAAAAAATGCTAACTTGATCTGCCATAAATTTAAACATTGCTGTTACGCTGCTTCGCACCCCGCGCGAGCGAGTGGAAGTGAAGGACAACAGTTGTATGATAGCGGCGGCGGCAAGTCAAAGGATTGTTTTCAATGAACAGGCGAGCGATAGGCTGGTGGCCACGTATCTGTCACATAAAGCGAACCGACACGATAATTATTTTAGCTGCGCGCTGCTGACTTTGGTTGTATTGATTTCTACGTTTATCTGAAGAATGCTCTGGATTACTGACCTCGTTCTCTCAGCGTGACTCGGGGTGCGTTGAACCTTCTAGATGGTTAGGGCGAACGATATAAAAGTGCGACAGGCCTCCGAGCCGAGGAGTTGATGAGTGAATGAGTGGCTGAGNAGATGGTTAGGGCGAACGATATAAAAGTGCGACAGGCCTCCGAGCCGAGGAGTTGATGAGTGAATGAGTGGCTGAGTTCCGAGAAATAGAAGACGAGCAGCGACCAGTGAAAGGGAAATCCACGACTGCGAGTATCAAGCAGTGAAGAGTGCGGCAGGCAGGCTGGACTATCGGACTAGATGCGTGAGTGAAAGGCATTACAAATGATGGTAACAAATAGACTGAACACGTTTTAATGACGAGTATGAGTTAATTGACTGTAACCAAACAGAGACGATTAAGAAGGGTGTTAATAAGAATTGAAATAGACATTAAATATTGCACTCACTCTTAAATAAAAGTAGTAATAGCGGAGACAGATAATTCAATGCTGTAAATAATAANGACATTAAATATTGCACTCACTCTTAAATAAAAGTAGTAATAGCGGAGACAGATAATTCAATGCTGTAAATAATAACTGGTGAATAAATTAGAAATATAATTTAGTTATTTTATTTGTATTAAGACCTCCATTCCTCACGAACTCAGATACGCCCCTCAGGCATCCCATGTAANTAATTTAGTTATTTTATTTGTATTAAGACCTCCATTCCTCACGAACTCAGATACGCCCCTCAGGCATCCCATGTAACATTACAATTGTAACGTAAAGTTAATACTCAGAAGTACTTTACTTAATTTCGCTGCCAACTTAACTGGGAGCCTGCGTGCCAGTGCGCATAGTAACATAAATGCATTTAACGGCTAGTGATTTTTCTCATAGGTTGATTTAAAAAGTGCATACTTTACCGCATACAGCCCATACGAAGTTGTATACAGCAGTCTCTCTGGGTCTTATTTGAATTCCGAACCTATAAGTATGTACGAAGTTATGTACATTTGTAAACGAATAAACTTTATTTAAATATGTAGTGTTGTCATACATTAAAATAAAGCTTTGTATGTTTTTAATTGTTGGAAGTTCCCTACGGGACTATTAAGTGAGTCTATTATTATGAACAAAAAAACATCACGTAAAGTAACATTATTTGGTTTCCAGTGTTCAACGAATTAGTGTAATGTATAGTTAGTTATATATAGCAGTTCCTAGAGACGATTGTTTCATATTTTTTCTCGACTAGCTTTATTATAGTAACTAAACAAATTCAGATAACCTTGAATGATTATATGACTACAATTATTTTTCGCAGAAATATTTCGTAGGTTCATTTTTATTCAAACAATTAAATTCAGGTTCGCGAATTGATGACTCATCTTATACATTTTCAAGTGAATCACAAATGTTTCGTATTGGAGTATTCGAATTCCAAGATGCCCAGTGATATGAGGAAATGTCTCACACATAGAAACTGCCAACAAATAACCAAATAAAAGTCACAATTGTGCACATGTGTTAGCTTACAAATAACAGTTTCGTGAGAAATCGGTGACCCTTAGATGTTTCTTTTTAAACATGTCCCTTCGTGGATTACATGAACTTATTTCCCCTGTGGCGTCCTTGGTATATCGTTACTGACGTAGTTTTAGTTGTTTTTTTCTTTTCGTAAAGNTGAACTTATTTCCCCTGTGGCGTCCTTGGTATATCGTTACTGACGTAGTTTTAGTTGTTTTTTTCTTTTCGTAAAAAAATATTTTCATGTGTACAATGCAATTAAGTTTTAATTTAGATTTGTAACATTATTACTACAAGCCAACGGTCTGGGTCGTACTACACACCGTATAGCTATAAATAATGGTTTGTGTGAAATATAAAATTTGAATAAAATTCCAATTTCTAAATTACCTCTTGAAGATATAATATTATGTAACGTCTCATATTTAAATTCGAAAATTGGGAGTTTATTGGGCGGTAAGCTAGACTATATATGTGGGCCTGTGTATACTTGAATCTATTTGTTCGGTGTCTGCTGGTGATACCCCAGTGAACAGCTAAGTGGTCCACGGGATTCAGTTCAGGGAATGTCTANTATTTGTTCGGTGTCTGCTGGTGATACCCCAGTGAACAGCTAAGTGGTCCACGGGATTCAGTTCAGGGAATGTCTAATAAAAAGTGGTATATTTGCGAAGATAACGCAACTTTACGTTACATGTGTTTGATGTAAAACCTGGCTTAAAAATATAACTAGAGAATTTTTTTTCTGGTCCGTACCTTCAGCCAAACAACCTTAAAATCCCATTAACAAAATCGGAAATGAAATCCATCACCAACAGTTCATAACTTGGGTAAAGCTGGTGGCTGTTTTTTCTCTTCATCCTCTGTTCAAGCGCTGGCTTTTCCCACGTCTTAAAAGAGATAAGAATTTGAGAGTGTGTTTAGGTTCGTATAAATTAGTTATTCTTATTTATTATATCGAAACTTTACAGACGGAACCTTGCTAGTAAAATTACTTGGAATATTACATATTGAGGACACGAGGCATTGCAGAAAGATGTGACTCCTTTTTTGGTAAATATTTCCAAAGTAAACATAAGTTGGTAATATTTTAATTCAATAATTTTATTCAAAACAGAGCTTATTATAAAGGTATTATAAACATATTTACTTCCGATACCTAAAAAAATATATCGTTTTTGATAAAAAATATCGTTGAAATATATCGATAATTTATATAGATATATTGTTGATATAACGTAGTCGTATCGATATATCGATATTTTTTCAACATCCCTACCTTATGTTCGCACGCTACACTGATGATAAAGCCTGTAGTTTATTTCACCCGTAGGTGTCCCTTAAAAGCTTTGGCAATAATGTTGGTGGCCAGGGAACAAGATTCCTGCCTAACAGTTATAAAAAGCGAGTGGTAACTGCGAGCATGGTCAGGAAGCTGGAGCGAATTCCTGACGCCACGGGTGGAGTCATTAGCGGCGGAGAGTTGGTATGCTGCAAGGGAACTGGTATTTTACCCCAGCCGCACACTTTAGGCACTAAACATTGTCTCGTTTGGCTTTCCTACGAGTTGCAACCGTAGAGAGAGTATACGTGAGCATGCCTGCTGTGCAGTTACCTCTCTCCGTTTTCCAATACTGGACTGTTTTTCCGCCAATAGCGCTATCAAAACAACGTGGAAAAGATTTGATGTTAGAACACTGTTCCTGTAAGTAAATGTTCTGAGATCTTTGTACACTTCTTCTGACTTAAAATTTAATGCAAATATTATATTGTTACACGAGGCCGCTCGCCTTTGTCCCCTTCCCCTGCCATGCGCGCGTTGATATCGTCGGCAGCAAGACGAGGGAATGCAAATATTACAAACGAGCCGCTGCGTAACACGAACGCGTGCCGCGATAAGGCTATCGGCACTCATGCCACTCCCAACCTTGGAATATTGAATGTCTTGGGGAGTCGCTGCGAAAATTTTCTGGTCATCGCCCTCCTCCCCCCTCACCTAGACTCGTGAGGCAAAGAATTTTCTGGGTCGAGTCGGCTCAGCTTTATAATCCGCGGCATGCCTCTGAATCGAGAGTCTGGATCCATGTACGGCTTTTAGCGTCAGGTGTGCAGAAGCATCGGAACGACGAGCGACGACGCGGTGACCAGCGAGTGTAGAGTGAGGGCATAGGGAGAGGGGAGGAGAGGAGAGAGAGAAGAGAGAGAAGAGAGAGAGTAGAAGAGAGAGAAAAGAGAGAGAGAAGAGAGAGAAGAGAGAGAGAAGAGAGAGAGTAGAGAGAGAGGAGAGAGAGAAGAGAGAGAGAGTGGCCGGTTGGACTGTAGGAAAGTGGGACTTGATGCGCGAGTGGCAGGCATTTGGAATGATAGTAATAGACATTTTGAACTTATAGCCTATGTGTAAATAATAACCGAGGATTATGTGATTGCAGCACGTATAAATACAATGTTAAAGACTTTAATTATAATTGATTTTGGCTTTACGGTAAATATTGCGTTCACTGATAGGTCAATAACTGAGGTAGTTTAGATAGGCAATTAAATGTTGCAAATAAAAGCTGTATGTATTTTATAACATTGTGAATAAATCAAGAAACTAAATTTAGTTATTTTATTTCTATTAAGCAGTGGCAGATCAAAAACAAGAAGTTATTGATATAACTAATGAGCCTACTTCCCTCAACATGGGTGCAAATATTTTTTAAATAATTTCTTAAAAGCTGAGTTTGTAGGAAGGACTTGACTTCTCTTTGAAAGCAATAACTTTAGAAATTAAATAAGAAACTTATGCCTCACTATTGAGAAAATTACAAATACACACATGCCTTACCCGGCACTTCACAACAGAAAACCTCGTACTATAAGATAGCGCGTAATCCACTGCATTACGGAGGTCGGATTCGGAGCATCAACTTCGGATTTAATCAGTCTAAAGTTTCGAATGATAGCGTTTAATAACCTAAAATATTTACAATGCTTTTATTTTGAAAATAAGTGACTGAGCCATATAAAACATGCACGTTTACATGGCCTACCGTAGCGCTACTTGTGTATACTTGCCTACGTATAATTTTTGGTTGAATTTGGTTAAATTGATAAATATATATGTCAAACTTACCTAAATGATTTATGAAGCCCATTTAAATCATGAAACTTTACATGGATTTCTGTAGCATTTATGATGTGCACAACTTAGTACAAATTTATTTCAAATGTTTCAGTGTAACATTTGGTGCGAATCGGTTGATTGGTCCTCGAAATATGGCATAACACTCCATAATTTTCATATGACCATCTTCATAAATGAAGGACAAAAAAGTAATGTAGTAGCAATTTCGATGGTTGTATACTTGCCGGTACAAAATAGATTTCATAGTTTCTTAGATATCGCACACAATACTAAAATGATTTTGTAGCCGCCATTCTGAAAATAAGTGTGTCCTCCTTAAAAAAACANTTGCCGATACAAAATACATTTCATAGTTTCTTAGATATCGCACACAATACTAAAATGATTTTGTAGCCGCCATTCTGAAAATAAGTGTGTCCTCCTTAAAAAAACACACATTTATTATTATGGCTTACATCAATAGAACATCTGCGTCAAATTTCATAAGAATGGGTTGATTGTTTCCCGAGATACGAGATATTATTTTTTATTTGTAGGGTTATCTTACAAAATGGCAGAGAAATGGGGCTCTGTATAGACAAATTTGATGGTTGTAATAGGTACTGCCAGTATACAAAGTTAAGTTGGAATTTGTTTCGTTAATAAAATATACTGAGCTAAAATATTTATATAGCCACCATTTTGAAAATGAATGCCTGACCTACGTGAAACATATCAGTTTACACTACCTGCTGTAGTACTATTTGTTTGCCAAATTTGGAAGGATTATGTCAATTGTTTCCCGAGATATGGAAAAAAACTTTATTTACTCGCATGGCGATATCTTACAAAATGACGGACAAAAGATGCTCTATGTACATACAGATTATTGTTGTAAATTTATTACCAGCATACAATATTTAGTTAAAATTGATTGCATAGTTTCGACGATATAAAATTCTAAGCCAAAAATTGCTATATGGCCGACGTCTGGCATGCTTAAAACATACTACTTGACATCACCTGCCTCAGTACTACTTGTTTGCTAAATTTTATTGGAATTGGTAAATTCTTTCCCGAGATCTGACATTAAATTTTTATTTTAGTAGCATTTTGCTATCTTACAAAATGCCGAACGAAAGATGATTCATGTAGATACATTTGATAGTTGTAATATTTACTGCCAGCATACAAAGTTTTGTTCGAATTTATTACGTAGTTTAGACGTATAGCATTCTGAGCTAAAATGGCTATATAGCCGCCTTTTTAAAAATAAGTGTCTGACATGCTTAAAACATATATCTTAACATCATCTGCATCAGTACAACTTGTTTGCCAAATTTGGTGGAAATTGGTTAATTATTTACCGAGTTATGACATAATTTAATTTATTCGTATGGCGCTATCTTACAAAATGGCTTACAAAAGTGGTAATATGTTTGTGTATATTATGCTTGTAATAGATGCTCTCAGTATAAAAAATTTGGTAAAAATTGGTTAAATGATATAATAATATGATAAAAAACCGAAAACCATTGTGTGGCCGCCATTTTGAAAATAAGTGTATAATCAAGTTTAATCACTTACGTTTACTTGGCCTACCATAGTATTACTTCTACGCCAAATTGGGTGAGAATTGGTTGAATAGTTTGCGAGTTATAATGTAAAATAATATTTTTTTCAACTAGTGCCATCTTACAAAATGGTGGACCAACAACAATATCCATCTCAAAATTTAGTATGGTACGCCAGCATACAAAATTTGGTTAAAATCTTTTGAATCGTTCCCGAGATATGGCATTCACCCAAAAAATTTTAATGTCCTCCATTTTAAAGTGAATGCCTGACTTTGTCGAAAACTATAAAGGTCTGGTGTCCTTACTAAATATTATTTCTGTACTAAGTTTGGTCAAATTAGGTTATAGCATTCGAAAATAGAATGGGGAGAGAAGCACGCACAGACACACACGCAGACGCACACATATATATATACACACACACACACACACAGTATTGGCAGGAAAGTGATCTCATAAGCCTTTCCTTCCTTTGGAAAATAGGCTAAAAAGGGGATGGCTAACGGGGCTTGAGCCCCTCTCTTGGAGCTTGATTTGACAACTGGAGAAAATGAGATTATTCTTGAAAAAAAGCACATTGTCAATTATAAGTATTTAAAAGCACACGTTAGAGTAAGATGCCACTTAAAAAGTATGTAGATAGCCTATCCACTAACAACTGACATATACACGTAGCATTAAAACTTATAATTACTGGTAAACATACGGTTTGAACGTAATGTAGAGTTCACCCCTCCAGTAGTCCCCTAGTAATGTAGATCCGCCTCTGTACCAAGCCGCCCATCCCTCACGAACTCGGGTACGCCCCTGGCGACTTGTAACAATATAAAGGGTGGTTCTACTGAAAGTGAAGGCTGTTCGCGGTAAAATGTTAAATGAGCACTTTTGAAACTAACTTTTGCAAACAATCACGGACATAACCACATACACAGTATGCAACGGCAAATACTAACGTCCAGGCTCCCAGTTCAATTGCAAGCGGACTGATAAAAATAGTTCTTAATATTTGACTTTGGTATAGTGAATGTAATATTTAAATTTTTATCTAAAGAAGTTAGGAAAGCTAGTTTTTTTTCTTTTTATACACTTTAGAGTACAGTATGCATTTTGAATATTAATAACACATTTTCATTCCAAACAATTCCATAATTTTACTTGGGCGCCACATGAATAAAGTGATCAGACACACAACATCGTTAATTTTACACGTGGCGGAAGAATACAGAATGAGAATAAAAGTAGATCATAAGCAGGGTTTTCAAAAGCGCACGGATTACAGTGAACATCTTATAGGAAACGTAAACCAACGCGTTTATCACGGGTGACCATGTGATTTCGACAGTTCTATTGTCGATGGATGATTCAATGTCGAGGACATGCGTAGAAGATAAAACTTTGACTACTTCAGTAGTTTATGGTTACAATCAGTGACAGGTTATTGCGTTGTCCGATGTTATGCTTGCTTAGAACTTTTCCTTCGTCTCGTGTTTTTATTACTCACTGTATCATTAAATCCACTGGACCTATGGGATGTACAGTTTCTCAGCAAACGCCGCTCTCTGTTTAAGCACATCCATGCTTCACCATAGAAAGTCATAGCGTCTAAAAATTGTTCCCCTTATTTTTAGCCTACTCTCCTAGAGAAAGAAACGCTGGAGATTACTTTTCTGTCTGCGTGTGTGTGTGTGTATGCATGTGTGTCTCTCTACGAGCGAAAATCTCTCCTTCCCCCTTTAAATTTTTATAGTTTCAAACGAATTTCACCAAACTGTTTACATATATGATACCTAGTAAGAACAATAGACTTTTATAGTTTTCGACAACGTCGAGAACTTACTTTCAAAATGGCGGCCATTTTATAATTTTGTGTGATGTCATCTCGGAAACCATTCAACCTATTTAAACCAAATTTTGTATGCTAGCATACCATTGTGTAAGCACTAACTTTTTAATGGATATTGTTGTCAGCCCGCCATTTTGTAAGATAGCAAAAATTGAAAAATAAAGATTTTAGATTATAATTTGACGACTCATGTACCGCCACTGTGTAAGACATGGCGGCTTATATGGTCAGAGTTAATGTCCTCCAGGCACCGACTATAAGGTGCGTGGAGGTTGCAGGTTTGGTAATGAGGTAGACTATGACTGTGGTATTTTGAAGTATGAATATATTGTCTCGTGTCTATATTCACAAATACACAACATCAAAACTTTAGAGGTGCGGTACTGTGCTAGTTCGGTTACTCGGATTTACTGGGCGAATTCTTGGTTGAGTGGGGCTTCTGTGATGGTGATTGTCATACTTAACTCAGTGGTGAGTGCTGTCAGCTATGGTGGGCAAGCTCCGGCGGTGTGGTTGGCCTTGGCAAGGCCGCAGTTGCTGTCAGCTCACTGTGGTGCTGTTCTAACGACGTGTGGCCGGGGGTCCGATTTCCCCCCGGCCAAAATGGCGCGGCTGACTTCTCTCTGCTCGAACTGACGTCTCTCGGCGGTCGATCTGAACTAACTGACTGTCCAACGCGGTGATAAGCAACTTACTGACCCGGGCGGTAGTAATCGACTGATTCCCCTCCACTCTCGAAACCGGGTTTTTATGCTTGCAAGCCCCCAGTCTTAATTGTCGGCACGTGGCGCCTTGTAGGGGTGGGAAGGAGGTGTGAGGGGGTGAGGTGGAAGAGCTCCGAACAAAGCCTTCCAACACACGTGTCCTGATTTCTGAAGTTTCAGGCGGTGGGGAGGGGTAATACCTACTGTCGTCAGCGATCCTTCCGTGGTGCGTATTTTCTGAGTTAGGTGAAATACGCCCGATTATTTGGTTGATATCTCGTGAATTCCCTGTACTCCACAGATCTCGCGGCGGGCGAGAGGTGTCCGTGGGTGAAGGGGGGGAGGGGGAAGGCCTACTCTTCAGCTCCACGTGTACCGGAATTTTCCACCTGCCTGTGGTCCCACGTGCCGTCTCGTAGGCGCCAGCGAAGTGCGCTAGGCGGGGGGGTGTGAGGGGATGATGGATGTGAGCCAATGTCGTGCTATAATCCCTAAACCGGCACGCGACAAATTGTAAAACTATTCAATCAATTCTCATCCAATTTGACGTGTAAGTAATAGGTACTATTGTAGGCCAAGTAATATTAAGTGATTGAACTTGATTAGTTACTTATTAAGTTTATTTAGTATATCTGCCATACTATTTAACCAATTTCGACCAAATTTTGTATACTGAGAGTAAATAATACAAGCATAATATATACAAACATTTTGGAAGATAGCACCATGTGAATAAATAAAGTTATTATGTCATAACTTGGTAAATAATTTACCGATTCCTACCAAATTTTGCATACAAGTCGTACAGACGTGGGCGATATTAAATGATATATTTTAAGCATATCAGACACTTATTTTTAAAAAGGTAGCTATATAGACATTTTAGCTTAGAATACTATATCGTCGAAACTATGTAATAAATTCGAACATAACTTTGTATGCTGGCAGTAAATATTAAAATTATCAACTGTATCTACATGAAGCATCTTTCGTTCGCAATTTTGTAAGATAGCACCACGCGACTCATTTAAGTTTTTTGTTATATCTCGGGAAACAATTGACAGATTCCTTCCAAATTTGGCAAACAAATAGTATTGCAACAGATGATGTAAACTGTTATGTTAATGTAGGTCAGGTCCTTATTTTCAAAATGGTGGCTACATAAATATTTTAGCTCAGTATATTTTATTAACGAAACAAATTCCAACTTAACTTCGTATGCTGGCAGTACCTAATGCAACCATCACATTTGTCTATACAGAGCCTCATTTATCTGCCATTTTGTAAGATAACCCTACAAATAAAAAATAATGATATCTCGTATCTCGGGAAACAATCAACCCATTCTTATGAAATTTCACGAAGATGTTCTATTGATGTAAGCCATAATAATAAATGTGTTTTTTTAAGTGGGACACACTTATTTTTAGAATGGCGGCTACAAAATCATTTTAGTATTGTGTGCGATATCTAAGAAACTATGAAATGTATTTTGTATCGGCATTATACATCCATCGAAATTGCTACTACATTACTTTTTTGTCCTCCATTTATGAAGATGGTCATATGAAAATTATGGAGTGTTATGCCATATTTCGAGGACCAATCAACCGATTCGCACCAAATGTTACACTGGAAAATTTGAAATAAATTTGTACTAAGTTGTGAACATCATAAATACTAAAGAAGTTCATGTAAATTTTCATTATTTAAATGGTTCAGACAACAATATTCAAAATGGCAGCTTCATAAATCATTTAGGTAAGTTTGACATATATATTAAACCGTTTAACCAAATTCATCCAATATTTGTATTTATAATCTATACATAATCAACATCGTATATAGAACCCTTTTTCCTGTCAATTTTCGACGATAGCATCAAATAAGAATATAAAGTTTTGAAATTTATATCTCACGGACCAAACAACCGATTTCCACCAAATTCTTCACACAAATAGCGCTACGGAAGTCCATGTAAACTTGCATGTTTTACGTGGCTCAGTCACTTATTTTAAAAATAAAGGCCCTTTAATTATTTTAGGTTATTAAACCTATCATTCGAAACATTGGACTGATTAAATCCGAAGTTGATGCTCCGAACCCGACCTTCGTAATANGCTCCGAACAGTGGATTGCACGCTAACTTATAGTACTAGGTTTTCTGTGTTCCAGTCCCGAGTAAGGCATGTGTTTACTCCTGTTGCATACGTTTCTGGTTTCATTTCTAAAGTTATTGCTTTGATAGAGAAGCCAAGTCCTTCCTACCAACTAAACTTTTAAGAAATTATTTAAAAATTAAATGCACCAATGTTGAGGAAAATAGTCTCATTAGTTATATCAGTAACTTCTTGTTTGTATTTATATTTAAATTATTTTTGAACTCGAAAGTACCAAAACACTGTAAAGTGTAACCTAGTATGCATCGTATCCGTTGACTTCACCGCTGTTTACTTGTTGTTACTACACGTTGGCAGTTTTTATGTCCAGAGACTGAAAATTGTTGCAGGCACTGATGAAACTGACACATGTAATTTTTAATCAGCTGAGAGGAGTCATAGAAATGAGTGACATAATTCTTCATCCTTTTTTCACGTATCTTCATTTCCCGTATTTGTCGTAAAAATATTTCGTGCCAACGTACCAAACTTACTATTCAAAATGCTGTGTCCTTTTGAGTCTTGGTATGATGAGGTGATACATATTTTGACACGGCGTAGCTTTTCGCACACGAATGATAGACTTCACTATTAAGGCAGCAGATTTCCCATTGGCCCAGTCAACTGTCATTTAGGGTGACAGTCAATGTTCTGTGGTAAACCACAATCTCTACCCTTATTGATAGCTTTAAAACATTAATAGCAATGTTTTCATATAAAAAAATTTTTATTTTAAACCCAACAAACGTCTGTACCACGAAATTTTTACTTTTTGCAAGGTTTTTTTTTTTAAATTCTGAATTAGTGAGCTTTTAAAGTTTGTACAACAAAGTTATGTGCAGTAGGACGATAAATAGCATTATAATCCCAGCGTGTGTAAGACCCGATTTTCAATGAGGCGGCGAAGAAAGCGTAGGCTGCGATTAGCAAGGAACAAAAAGAGAAGGGTGGGCGCTGAATCCCTTCAAATGTTTTTCCCTCACCCTTCAGTACTTTTCAATGCACCCTGTCACACGCAGGGCTGAAGGAGTCTCATCGGAGAAAAAAGAGGGCGTGGGGGGTATTCTGCCCGTCACCTGCAATGCTGGAGGACGAGAGGATGGTCCGCTCGGCGCGTGGAAAGAATGAGCAGATAAGTGAGGGCATAGGAGGAAGAAGACTCGCTCTACGTGCTCAAGCATAGTATATATGCCCAACAACTCAGCTGCACGGCCTGCGAAACTCTACTAATGTCAGCGATAGAGCAAGTTTACCGACGATGCTGGTGTATTGCGGGATCAGTTGACTGTCTCCTAGAATTTTAAGCATTGTACACGTTTCCTATAGTTTCCTTTCGGTATTGGCCGTCATTCATGTATGAAATGATTCCATTTCAGTGGCCCGATGGCGGTTATGAATCTATGAGTTAAATCTTGATCATCTAATCATAAAGGGATATAAACTAGCAAGAGTGTATGTTAGCCCAAAAAAAGGTTCACGATTTTCCGTAGTCTCTGTAATCATTCTCACAGAAAAGGGGCCTGGCCACTCTATTTAGTTCACACCTGCGAATCCAGAATAATCATTGAACCTACTTGATTGTGCTGAAATTCGTGCCTCATTAGCATCATGGGTTTGGCACCGCTAAACACCCAACTTTCCATCTGGAATGTGTATGTATTTTGGTTATGTGTATATATTATGCACAATACTTTATAGGCCCCTCTGTCTGTTTGGATCATGTTCCTCTCGTTCTAGTTTCAGATGAAATTTGTGGTTGCATGGCTTCTATTTAAATGAACTCAGTTATTACAGATTCGGGAGTTTAGCGGAATCTTCTGTTCCACTCGAGAGACCAGCTTTGTTAATGGCTGCCGACGCAGTGGAACACCTTTCATGTTTTTGGATTGTCTTGTAGTGATTCTGTCTCTGTGTCGCGAATATTTTATTTCTGCGTCGGAGTCGCCAGAGTGTGGTCAATAAAATGTGGTTTTAGGCTGTTCACGGTAAGTGAGCACTTTTGAAATGAACCTTTGTAAAATGTTGCTGTCCCTATCTCCGTATATTTTAACAAGCACACTGACTGGCTCGCGCCCAATATACACTGAAGAGCCAAAAAAAAA
>NQII01000656.1:58451-72582 GCA_002778355.1 Clitarchus hookeri
AGTTCTAGCCGTTTTCCAGACGGCGGAAAGTGGCCGCGGCCATGTTGCGAGAAGGTCTTTGTATAGGAGAAAAAGTGTATGTGAAGGGCTGGGGAATTGGGAGGGGGGGGGATGGTGAGGCCAATTTCGTGTCCCGGAGCTTGAGCTTCCCGCAGAGCGAGTCGTCGGTTACGTCACGAAATCTGTTCTCTCTGATAAGGTTGATTCTTCTCGGGTTAGGAATAAAACCAGATTGCTTACGGGAGAGTTTGGCATTGGGGAAATTTATGCCGCAAGCTGCGCTGCTGTGGCAAAGAGGTCGTTTTTAAGCTGGCGGTAAATGAAGAAATTCCATGTATTTTTGCGTAAAAGTTTTTTTTTTTTTTTATCGTGATGTATATATTTGTCCCAGCCAAAATTTTAAAAGTGTTAAATTTATTTCGTAACGCTTATTCACGCCATCCAATGGTGTTTACAAGAGAAAACAGTAAAAATACAACTGCGATTGGCGGTGGGCGCCCATAAACAAGCTTAATCCAAATAGTTAATGTTATTAATTCATCAAAATAAACTTTTTACTTTATTCCTTAAGCTTAAGGAAATTACGCAGAGAAGCCTAAAAAATAATATTTTTTAACCATTTCACTATTATATTTTTCGATTCAGTTGTAATATTTAATTAAGTAACTGTGCAAGCAGTAAGTTACATTTTGCTAAATTCAATTTACGACAGGAAATTTAACAATATGTGAATATATTTCGTTATATTTCCACTCTGGTGTGAAGAGAAGAATTTATTCTTTACGTAGGCTCTAACACAATACAACTCAGAAGATTTTCCACAACTACATTTATTGTATGAAAATTGCAATTATCCCATTTACTTACTAAACATGCACAGCGGAGAAATCCAGTACACACACGGCAGCAGTGCTACCTGGCGGCGAAAAATCTTGGTTGCCAAACCAAAAGCATTGAGCTTCCCAACCTGCGTAAAATAAGCCTTAACTCGGGCTAAGAAACTAATGGCGTGGCCACACGAATGATCTTACACGTGTTTCTTTTAATTTAGTTCGGCAGCCACGTTTCATCATGCCTGCTAGCAGAATTAGTTTCAGTGATCTGAAATTGCATGCAAAACAAAGTGAAATCCTAACCTCGAGAATACTCTCCCATTATTATTATTATTATTTTTAATCGCTTTCAGAACTTCTTAATGTTAAGTATTTTTTTTAGTTTTGATACAACTTATGTTATATTGATTGTAATATTATAACGGATATTGCCTTTGAACAAGTTTTTTTTTTATTTAAATGAATGTAGAAAATTTGCCAGTTCAAGCCATTTCAGTGGTACTGTTTTTTGTACCTAATAGCAGCCGATCGCAGCGCAACAGATTAGAAAAGTTGCCCTAATGTACTTCCACAACCAGTTCACTTTGAACAAGTGAAGGCAGCGGTGGCGCAGTGGCCAGGGCGCTCGCCTCCCACCACGGCGATCCGGGCTTGATCCCCGGCGGGTTCACTCCCGGACCTTCGCATGTGGGAATCGTGCTGGACGATGCCGCTTGCCGGCGGGTTTTCTCAGGGTACTCCCGCTTCCCCCGCCCTTGCATTCCAGCGCCGCTCCATTCTAGGGTCTCACTTCTGTCATGCTCGGGGATGACGGTCACCTACGGGTCCCAGCTGGAAAGACCGTCACTCGGAGGGTGTTGCCTTGCCCTGGGTGCACTCCCCACACGCCATTTATTTTTTTTAACAAGAGGTGACTGAGGTCGGAACAAGTGTACAGAGCTCAACATGTTTGAGGTGAAGCAGTTGTGTTTCACTTGCGAGCGCGACCCTAGCTCACGAACTATAATCTGCCAACGAAGAGGTCGCAACTTGTATCACTCCGCGAGCCCGCGCTCTTAAAATATATTGGCTGAGTTGACGGCTACTAAATGCCTCATGATCTGTCAGCTGTTAAAATCACGCCGTCTTTATTTCCGTGCTATATAAGGAATATTTATGTTTTTTACGTATTTGTAATAGGAAATTATTTACACTCATATCAGTATTAAATATTGTAATCATCACTCTTTTCTGTTTACTGTAAAAGGTTTCCTCGTTTGTGTTCTTCGACACTTTAGCGCGCCATCTGGTTTCTTGCTGCATTTTCACCTAGAAACAAAACAACAAATTAAAAAAACAAAAACAAATGCAATCTGCACGCATGGATGCGCGCAGTTCAGTGAAAAACTCACTTAATAAATAAAATTACTACGTTTCGCCTCGAAAATTACAAAATACGGCTGGAATTATTTGCTACCGCAATCATACTGTGAAAAGTCTAACAGACCAATGGTGTTTGACTTTGGCACTAACAATGTTTATCTCTGCTGACACTTAAGAATGGATGAAGTATAGTCTTCTGTTAGTTGTAAGCGACCACGAAGATCTACTCTGATGCGGCATCTCGAGAGGAAAATAAAAACATGGAATTAGAGGCGTTGTGATTCTGAATAAAAACAAACAGACGAATGAAGTTAATTGATTGCATGGTTATGCATACAAATACGGAAGGTGGAGGAGGGAACTGCGGATTGTCGTATACTCCGAATAACTTGTGCTCGGACTTGACGAGTTTTGTCGTGGGCCGGGACTGAATTATCGTCTGTTCGGCACTCTCGCCACGTGATCGTGTCGCCTTAGCGAGGACTCTGCCTGAATCAGCGCGTATACCAAGAAAGGCCGTTAATCATCCCACCTTTATTTGCACGATAAACCAGATTAAGTAAACCACTACAGCGCCAGTCAATTATATAGAAGGAAACATTGTCAAACGCAGCTTTCGTAGATTGACAGCATTGCAAGGAAAAAACAACTAAGCATGCGTTGCAACTGTTGTACAGTTCGCTGCAGTTAATGTAGACGTTTCAAAGTAACATTTGTTGGTAATTACGGAGGACCCAAGTGCAAGCACAGTAGTCTTGAATGGCCAGATAAGTTTGCCGTGCAGACTGGTGAACCATTTGTCCTTACAGTATATACTTAATGAACCTTTATGTTACGGTGCACCGTCGCTCGCACAAGCCTACAACTTGCACCTTATCTCTTTATTATTTTTGATACATTTATGGCGTCACACTTTAAGACAACTGTTTATGCATAAAATGCGTCATTGCGTCTCCTTTTAAGACATTTAACTGGTCCACTATAATCACTGGGTTCTACCTTTA
Organism: Clitarchus hookeri; assembly: GCA_002778355.1. NCBI lineage: Eukaryota > Metazoa > Arthropoda > Insecta > Phasmatodea > Phasmatidae > Clitarchus > Clitarchus hookeri. The sequence goes on from NQII01000656.1 coordinate 61,651, forward strand.
TATCCTTAACCGCGTGACGGATACTAGAAAACTTAGCTTTAGCGGAAATTTTTTTTGTGTGCTGTCTAGTAATAAATCTCGGGCAACACCTTGTTTGGTATCCACTTTGTTGCGGCGCGGGTGGTACAGAATCCACTTGCTGGGCCTGAGGAAGTAAGGAAGGGGAAATATTCATCCTCCCTCTTACCCACCGTCGTGGTGGTCACAGTCAGTTGCGACCAAAGAATGCGTGGTTGCCTAAGTGAACGGAACGGTCTGTTCTACTCCCCCCCCTCCTTAAACCTTTTTCTTCTCCGGCCCCTCTTTCCTTCAACCACCCTTCCTGCCTTCTTTTCTTCTCGACCCGCCCTCCTTTCTGATCTCCGCCGCTTTTATGAATTCGGCAAGTGATCAATGGCGATGCGCAATAAGGCTGAAGCACTTCCCCTAGGCTACCCGCTCCCCGCCTCGCCATGGCGTACCCCCCATTCCCCTCTACCTCAGGCCCTTCTCAATCCCAGAACACATTTTCAATCAACGTGAAGATGTAAACAATATGGTAATTTTATAGACGCCTCCCCCTGTGGCCGTCCCTCGCTGCATGCCCGCGATGAGCGGCGGGCGAGCGCAGCGCGTCCATAAATCCACGGGACGGCGGGGAAGAAATCTTCGCATATTGTGGTTTTCGGAGTGGAGAAGCTCGCGGCATCATTCCGCTGAATGTGGACTCCGAGTAGAGCTTTCCTTCTACTCTCCCGTGACGTCACGCCACGCGCGGTGGAAGCCAGCCAAGCAGCCCAGCGCGCTACTTTGAAGGCGACCACGTGCTTACCAAGCATCATTAAGGGCGGTCGCTTACCTCACGCTAGGAATGCGTCGCACGAGTGTTTGAAAAAAATAGGTTTCTTTGGCGAAACTATTAAAGGTGCCCCCGATAAGTTTACCTACGGAAAGAAAGTACACTCCAGATATTGCCGGAATAGTACTTTCAAAACATCACGCACATTATTAACATTATTTCCATGCCTTCAAGAAAGCTAAAACATGAACTTTCCATACTGCTATATCTCAGAATACACGAACCGAATACACGCAAAACTACTGTAGAAGTGTGAATTGGAATTCGCTACATAGTCACTTCGAATAAAATTATAGGGTCACCGCTAAGTCGCGTTCAGGCGGGCCACCGACGTCCTTGTGCGTAGGGGCAGACCGCCTTTGCACACGCCGGTCGACGTCGCCCGTAGCGCTTCATCGATGTTTGCCTCACTCACACAAACACACCCCTCACTGGGTGACCGCCTTAAGCTTTAATGTTACATATACATTTGAGTACCTAGTGGATAGTCTGTCTAAAAACGTAGACTGCTGTATAATATATGTCGTTACTCTACTAAGTGCATATATTAATACTGTGCCTTCTTTGAAGAATAATTTTATTTTATCCAGTGAAAACTCAAGCCCTTGTGGCCGCCCCCTCCCTGAATCCACCACTGTAGTAAATACTAGCGTGCACAGTACGGCACTTTTGCACTTTACTCCAGAGTGCACTATTACATAAAGTTTAAAGTTTAACCTTGCTTTATAGCTATAGTTAAATTTCACAACATCGTTGCAACTTTCCACAGAATTTAAGTATTTAAAATTCATCAACGGCTCTTTTGTGCTTGACTGGTACTGTATGCCAAGGGAGTAAGAGATTTATATTCCAAGCTAATTTAATTCTAATTCTTAGATGGTAGATCTGTAACTTAAACGGTATTTTAAATTGAAAGTCCTCTTTTCGAGTAAATAGTTCTCGGTTTACGATTTTTCTTAATACAGCATACGGTCTTCCTTGCACCCCCCCCCACCCATACAAAAAAAACACCTCCTCGACCAGAACTTTATTTTATAGAATCAGTGTTTTAGGACGGACACACGACACGTATCTCGCCATCATAGTTTGTAATTTGTAACTTCCCATAAGTATTGATTATTTGAAAATGGAGATACTTTGGTTGAAGAATTTTTGGAGGGGAGTAGGGATGGAGAAGTAGATGTTATAAGGTTCACTGTTCCAAAGGAACGACGCGTGAGTAATTCCGTATAGAGAACGCAGGACGAGCCTGGTGGTTGAGCAACGCTGACCCAACCAAAGTAAATGGTTGCGCCATGTGGCGGAGCGAGTTGCCAACGGGACGATAACCATGTTAGTACCAGCACGTGCAGTGCTCTTCAAGTCGTGCCCCAGCCATCTTGCAAGACAAGCCCGCTCCTCTTGCAGAATAAGGGTCTTGCAAGATAGGCCTGTTCCTCTAGCAGAATAAGGTTCTTGCAAGATAGGCCCGCTCCTCTAGCAGAATAAGGGTCTTGCAAGATAGGCCTGCTCCACTAGCAGAATAAGGGTCTTGCAAGATAGGCCCGCTCCTCTAGCAGAATAAGGGTCTTCTTAAAGAATGCAACCATCGCCTTTGTGATACTTCATAGAAAGCAAGGGAATGATTTTTTTCAGAGGCCCCTTAATTAGTCCATGGAATCGTGAATAGGCCTACTATGATATCAAATATTTTTCCTTTTAATTTTAAAATAAACTTTCCTTATTAGCTGATTAAGCTACTATCCCATTTCCTTTGGCTAATAAGGATTATGTTACTTTAAACTAGAACGTGTGTGGTTTAATTGCGAAAAACTAAGCCAGGTAAAAAAAAATTGATAATTTACTAGCTTAAGTATGTTGGCTCAAAAATTTTCGATAACAGTCTTAGTCTTTTACGACTACATAATTAAATTTTTTTGACTCGGCTAAGTTCTTTGCAGGCCAATCACAAACGTTATAGTTTAGAGTATCATAATCCTTATAGGCCCAATGAAATGGGCTAGTAGCTTCATAAGCCAGTAAGGAAGGAGAACTGTCGAGCATGTGTACGGCAGGCCACATTGTATTCTAGAAAACAGTCCTAGACTTTCCCCGCAATGAACCATCCTCCTAAAGCCCCCGTTCCCATGGCGGCGTGGTTTGACGAGTTTACTCCGGAGTTTGCCATATGTGAACAACGATATCTGTGCAGGCTCGAGTACAAGCGAGTTGGCTCGGGTTGGCTCGGCCTTTCCCGTCAAATGTCGGCGAATGCTTCCAACATGAAAGGCTTGTGGGTCGACGGATGGCAAGACTCAGTACGGCCCGGGCATCGTCCCCGCAGGTTTGGGATTGCCAAGTGCAGTTTTGAGTGCTCTCGCGTGTGGAGTTACTGTTTTTCATTACGGAGTGGAATAATGAGGTGATTATGGAGTTTTGGGAACCATACGAGGGAGAACCTGTCACGTGGAACCCCCTAAATGAGCACCATAAAGATAGGAACCAGGTGTATGATGCCTGGAAACGAATCCAAACTAACTTAAGCATTGAGTGTTCTTTGAAAGACTTAAAAAAATATGAGAGAAAATTTGATGGCTATGTACAGGAAGTTGGCGATGAAATTTTTTGTATCAGCTTGTCTCTCTCGAATGGGAATACTTTCTCTCATGTTTGTATCTCTTCTAGCTTTCAATGGGCCAATTCTACTCAATATTATCGTATTAGTTTGACTGCTGTTTGTTTTAGACGAACAAACCTGTAATGTCATAGGTGTTTATGTACACTTTGTTCGTAAGAAAAAATTTATGATTTTTCTATAGTACTGTCGCGTGACAGTTTTGAGGATTACAGCACGCCTTTGGCTCACTTCCCTCACCCCCTTACCCCACCCCCTNTTTTACAGTGGGGCTTACATACGTCAAGTTAATTTGGCGCCACAACTGTGGGGCCTAGACAAGCCCACGTCAAGTGAATTTGGCGCACAACTGTGGGGCCTAGACAAGCCCACGTCAAGTGAATTTGGCGCACAACTGTGGGGCCTAGACAAGCATACCTCAGTACATAAACAACTGCTGATAAAATACAGCTATGTTTCTCTATAACTGGACAGTTATACACTTATTACTAGCAGGTATATTTACAAAGAAACAGTTAACTAAATAGATAAGCTATAAATTAAATTTGTTGGTAACAAATAATTTTAACCTCGTTCATGCACTTGTACCTATGCTAATTCTCTACATTTAGACATTGTAACGTACGGAATGGCGTGACTGAAGGAAATAATTATGCACCTTTGTTTGTGATATGCACCATGTCAACAGTTGTCTGATACAGATTACACCCTGTTACACAGTTATTTTGTAACCTTTTCTGCAATGTGTTTGGCTAATGGCAATGTAGTTTTGTATATTATAATCACGTAGGCCTACTTTAAAATTTATAATTTTTTGGTGTTACTTACCTTCTACGATTTTTATACAATTACGCCATCCACCAACGCCTCTTGTGTTTCGCAATTTTCATCTTCAAAAACTCACCACTCATACAGTACATATCAAGCTGCGGCATACGCAATTTCACTGCCCGATTCATTATCGCTGTTGATTTTGTAACTTTTCGTTTGGCCAAGCGAACTACAACGCATGTCCCGCTACACTGCTATGCAAGTTGCATGGAGTCGGCCGGCCAACCGCCAGCCGCTCGACACTTCGCCAAGCAAGGCGTCGTCGTGGGAACGATCATGAGTAGAGACCGGGAAAAATCGCGAGTTCAATGACCTGCAGGCTAGACTCTACAATCTTACGTACAAATATGCCGACATCAACTACACATTGGTTGCTTGCTGTCACGGTGGAAGGCCACTATTGGACCAGCATTCTCCAGGACGTGTCAAATACGGCGTGGGCCAATGGATTAAGTTATAAAAACGCGCGTGTTTTGAATTATAGCTTGTCCTAAAATGAATCCGCGGATTCTTCAGGTCTCTAACACGAGTCGTCATTCTACCGACAATATATTCACGACGCACAAACCGCCGAGTCACTCGGGATTGGCCAAGTCACGCGCGGTGGGAACGGGTCTTAATAATATCACGCAATCGGCCCTAAGTGTCCATTAGTTCGCACGAACGGTAAAATTTTTTGCTATCTGTGAAGTAACGTGAAATCTCTGTAACATTCCGTTAGTAGAGCTCTAACGCTATGGCAGGATTCCGATGTTTTGTCAGCGAAAATTGGCGACATTTTTGTGTATAGTTTTGTTGGTGGTTAACCGTATGCACTTTTGAAAGTTCTGCTGACTTTTTATTTGTGTATATACTTGTACAGTCACGCGTAAAAACTACCTGGTGATAAGTGTCTGGGCTACTATTAAACTGGCACAATGGAAGTGTTTAACAACATAATTACATATGTAATTTTACGTCAGTTATTACTCTTGGTTGTGTAAAACAAAAACAATTTCAGTGGTCACCGATTAAAACATCATATTTTTAAAATGACTATAAGACACGAGTCTGCTTTTCCTGATTCGTTGCCAAAATCACTGTTAAGTACTCTGCTATTTTTGTTTTGCGTCTAAACATATGCAGTTAACGTAAGATTTTTTTTTTTCAAGGGTCCGTGCTATACGAAATACTGTGTTGCGAGAACTGTCGAAAAGTAAAATCTGTTATTTGTTTCTTTCTATTTTAATCTTTTCAGCGATAAGGGCGACACTGGCACACGCTTGAAGTGCTCCGTCGCCGCTACGTGCAAGACTGCGTGCTGGCGCGTAGCCTTCCCGTCGTAGTACAGATGTACTATTGGACTGCGAGCGTTTGCCTTGTGATTGTAGTGGTGGAAAGTTTGTAGCAAAGTTCAATGTAGGAGCCCTTATACTAGTCTCGCAGGTTTTCAAGAGCTTTTAAACGGTGTTTTAAATATGCGTGATATGTAGTAAGTTTCATTTCGCGGTCGTGTGAAGTGTTATGTTTTTCCGTATAGGAATAGATTGCGCACACGTGAAGTGCATCGTTTGTTTTAAAAACGTGCAAACACTCTGCAACCCAGTTCGCGAACCAGGCGAGAAATCCCATCAATCTGGGATTTTTTTTTTTTTTTTTGCAAATCTTTGTAATTAAACTTTATGCTCGGGAATTAACAATCAAAGCTTGACATGGCATAAGGGACTACTTAACAGGATTTAAGTTTGTGCGGTTTCAGTTTCAGTTGCATCCGTATTTTGCCGCGTGGAACAGAAATGATTCAATAATGTAAAAATGCAGGTTCAGTGAGCGACAGAAAACTCGAGGGATGTTCAGAACAAAGACAAACTTCGTCGGCACTTTATCAGAAGGGTTCGTAAATTTTTTTTTCCTAATCTGCCTTGATATAAGCGGCAATTTTACTTCCGAGGAACACTGAGATAAGAGCCAACAATATTTGTTTGTAGGGCTACAGGGCCAAGTTTATTTGCCCCAACAAAGGCTTGTTGCGTAGACAAAACTTGAAATCAACAAAATTGATGTTGTTCGTCTAACAACGTACACGCTCAAAGTAACAAAATCTCTGCGTTGGGCCAAAATAAATTAGACGGTGAACAAAATATTTTGTTGAACCAACATGGTTGCCACTCATCTGGAAAATCTGGAAAACAGGGGAATGTCAGGGATTTTGAAAACTGTCGGGGAATTCAGGGAATTTTAACACAGCAGTTAAATGTCAGGGAATTCTGTGATATGTAAGCTCGGTAATTGTATCACCAATTGTGCACCACTACTGGACACCTATCAAATTATTTTTAATGATTGTGGACGCATCGTTTGGCAATTTTTGTTTCTAATATATGTAAGGGAGTAATTTAGTTAGATCAGATAAGTATTTTGATATAAAAGTGTGTTAAAATGTAAGAAAATCTAGCCAAACAGGAAAATTTGTTAAGCAAAAGGTCACGGGAGAAATTTATTTTTTGTCTGGAAAGGGAAATGTCAGGGAATTTCGAAATGAAAAACAGTTGGCAAAAGTTTATTCAACTTTATATATTTGTTTGGACACACAACTCGAAAGTTTGTTTGTACTTTTGTGACAATTAGGACAGGAACAGTGTTTGTTAGTGTTGATTGATTCTGAATAAACATCCTTATAAAGCAAGCTGAGGAGGAAAGTAAACAGTAAAGCTGCAGTGCTCTGATGCTGAGTCGCTAGCCGACCTCGGGCCTGACTGGCTAGGCGATGCCGGGGTGCATTCCTCAGCAGCCCACGTGGCCGGCGCCCGAGTGTTTCTGCAGGGGCGATCTCGGCTCTTGGCACCGAGGCACGCAGCCGTCCCGACGCCCCGCGCATCTGTTGCCAGTCCTGCGCGTGCCACCGAGTCAGCTGGCACGCCGGTTAGTTCGCACGCGGGAGCTCCTGTCTTTGGATCCCTGCCCGGTCCTTCTGGGGTTTCGGTTTGCTGTGGTTTCCCGAAGACTCTCCAGGCGAATGCCGGGACAGTCCTTCAGTACGCGCCAAGGCCGATTGCTTCATCGCCCACCAGCTTCTCTATGGCAACTTGCTCCGTCTCTGATGACCTCGCTGTCGACGAGATGTCGAAGCCCACCCCCGCCTACCTAACATGTCCTGCGCGTGCCAGTGTATCCTGCGAGGCATGCGCTCCTTCTCGGGGAGCATTTGTAAGAGTGGAGACACCCGTCATACGCACACGAGTTTCCCCTGGGTGAACGCGCGCTGCGGTCGTGGCGAACACTGCACGTCGAGAAATTCATAGAACCGATAGTGCAACGAACGATACTTCATAAAACAAAGGGTNGTCGTGGCGAACACTGCACGTCGAGAAATTCATAGAACCGATAGTGCAACGAACGATACTTCATAAAACAAAGGGAAAGATTTTCCTGGTAATGTAATCTCGGCCAACGCAGGCAGGTACAAAAGGAACAATCACACGCTCGCAAAACTCATGATTGGCGTGAAATATATGTTTTCTGGGCGTTGTGGTCGCTAAGTAGTCCGACTACTCTCTTCCTGCCAAAGCAAAGCGGGTTCGATTCCCGGGGCGAGGCCACCCGGNGTGGTCGCTAAGTAGTCCGACTACTCTCTTCCTGCCAAAGCAAAGCGGGTTCGATTCCCGGGGCGAGGCCACCCGGGTTTTCGCACGCGGGACGTCAACGTCCCCCACGTTTCCCACTTTTACGTAATGATTCATCAAAATCACAGTTTACCAGCCGAACTATGAAATGTAATTTATGTAATGTATGATTTTTAATGTCTGATGAATGTAACGTCTCGTGTGTATCTCGTGAGATAGTATTTCTTGCCCAGCTAACACTGCAAACTGACGAGTGGAAATAAGACCCAGAATGTACACGACCGCCAATAAGAACTTACCACCTTTCGGCTTTTCAGTTGGTACACCCTGGCAAATACTTACTAAGACCCTGCTTAGCAATGCATACGTTAACAGACTGAAAACAAAACACAATAGCTAGCTAGTGATAGACAATTCATACCTGAAAGGGGTTATTGGCGTAGCTAAATAATGAGTCATGATTAGGTAGAGCACAGCAGTATAACTATTTACGTGACTATTGATCGGGGGAACTTAAATGGAACACCAAGACGCTAATTAATTGTATTAAGTATTATTATCTCACACCATTACTATTACAACCTAATTGGAAAGTCCCCACCTTATTCATGTTGCCGGAGGCTGATTCTAGGAGGCGGTTAACGACGGCAGGACACACCCACCTTCAGTGACCTTCCAGTGGCCCGACGACAAAAGACCTCGCTCCCAGTGTTACGCTGGCCTATATCGGGCNACCCACCTTCAGTGACCTTCCAGTGGCCCGACGACAAAAGACCTCGCTCCCAGTGTTACGCTGGCCTATATCGGGTGCGTTGTTTAATATTTTTGGCCCCATTTACTGGCCGGTGGTGGGGGTTCTGCAACTGTATTTCGCAAGGTGTTATTGCAATCACGCTCGTGCCCTGGTTGAATGTTTGAAGGTGTGAGCAGGCAGGCCGTTCAGCTAAGGCCCGGTCACTTCATAACAAGGGGCAGCTCAGAGTCTCAAATATTTAATAAAACAGATGGAAGAAAGTTTTGGAATAATCGAGCGACGAGACAAATTTGCAGGGGTAAATATGAATCTCATAGGGATTTGCTTTGCAATTCAATGAATTATACAGGTGATTGATGCCGACACTAGCTAGCAAATATTACTTCAGAGCAATGCAAATTAAGTTTTCTCGTTAAAATAATTTGATTGCGAATAAATATTCAAAACAAAATTTTACAAATTTTACTCAGCCTCGAACATTAAGATCTTAATATCACTCAGGGAGTTCGCGTTAACTTTGTGCAACTAGGTATAAAAATCTAATTATTAACTAATGCAAAATAAAAAAAAGTACATTTAAATGAGTTTTACGCTTTATAAATAATTCGAACCTATATGGAACTATCATATCCGCTGCTGTAGAGGTCTCGCTTCTGTTCTTGATATTTACAACATTTTTTTTTTCCTGCACGAGAAGTTCACAGACTTTAATAGAACAACACAGCTCTAGCGATAAACCAACATAATAGTTTAAATAGTTTAATAGTTTAAAAATATTCGCCGAGAGATTGTAAATTTTTTTTAACACTAGTTATTATTTAACACTAATTTCCTTTCACGTGTAAAAAAATTGAATGGACATTTCTGATGGCAGATAATATCCTAACCTACAATAAAATAAATAAATAATTCCTACTCCATACACATTTGGTTTTTAGGTTATATAAACAAAACTGCGATCTCAAATAATAAAATTAATAAATAAAATATGTAAATATTTATAATGTGTTACATTTATTATGACACTTCAATCAAATTCTTGTGCAGAATGAAATAATTTAGACTGAAATGAATTATATGTGGTATGTCATTCCAAATGTGTTATAACTATTAACAATTTAAGCATTTCTACATTTTGGTGTAATTTCTACATATTATGCATGCCTTTACCTAACTAGTTTTAAAAACAGATTAAATTGAATCATTGTGTTTTTAAAAGACCGAGAATCACTGTCAACTACTTTGTTTAGTTTTTATAAACTGGATTTTTTCATACATGCGTAGCTTTAAAACAGTAGAATCGTAATTTAGGACGCTTTGTATGGTTATACTGCAGCCGTATCTGTGTATAGGCTATTCACGGTAAAGTGAGCACTTTTGATAGCCCTCTCATTTGGAAAAATAGTCAATAAATATATTTTATTTTAGCCTTAGACGTTAACTTTCAAGTGCGGTGGAATATACACGCTTTGCTTATTACTTACATGGCGATATGTATTTTAAAAAGTTGTTAAAGAATAAAACATGACTGAAAGGAAAAAAAGTAGCTAGGGCCTCTAAAGTGCTAACTTTACCTTGAACAGCCTATGCCCGTGCATTTGTTTATATGTACATATACATAGGTGTGTGCGAAGTTAAACATTTCAATACCTGCATGCAGTTAAGTGCAAATTCGACATTGTTTTCGACGTACGCACGGCCATGCGTGCAGTAGGCAATCCTGACGCCGTTCCAGCTGCTGAACAGACGACGAGATGGGACGAGGGAGGCGCCATTTTCTGGCCGCTGCGTTAGCGCGGATCGCCACGGCGCCTAGAGACGAGCCGGAACTACGNGCCCTCTCATTTGGAAAAATAGTCAATAAATATATTTTATTTTAGCCTTAGACGTTAACTTTCAAGTGCGGTGGAATATACACGCTTTGCTTATTACTTACATGGCGATATGTATTTTAAAAAGTTGTTAAAGAATAAAACATGACTGAAAGGAAAAAAAGTAGCTAGGGCCTCTAAAGTGCTAACTTTACCTTGAACAGCCTATGCCCGTGCATTTGTTTATATGTACATATACATAGGTGTGTGCGAAGTTAAACATTTCAATACCTGCATGCAGTTAAGTGCAAATTCGACATTGTTTTCGACGTACGCACGGCCATGCGTGCAGTAGGCAATCCTGACGCCGTTCCAGCTGCTGAACAGACGACGAGATGGGACGAGGGAGGCGCCATTTTCTGGCCGCTGCGTTAGCGCGGATCGCCACGGCGCCTAGAGACGAGCCGGAACTACGGGCGACA
>NQII01000656.1:74675-108410 GCA_002778355.1 Clitarchus hookeri
CTTACTGAAAATTTGGTATTCCTAATATTACTCAATATTTGTCATTTCAAAATATTCAGATATATGCCTGACGACCGTGCGTTGTCTTTGATCCTCGAATTATTTTCTGAAGGTATTATACGTAGCACTGTATTCACTTGCCTGTACACATCGCCCGCAGTTTAGCGACGTGTCATAACGGTTCGCCGTCACGTAGTGATCTGCTTTGAAACATGTGGCAGCTGTGAACGTCTACAAAGGCCATTATCTGCACAAAGGGACGCGGAATGTTGACAGGCCAACTGCAGGGAAGCACGCGTGCAAATCTACACCAGTCTCACGGGAAACTGGCCAGTATGGCGTGTAGTCACCGACACAGTGAAAACATTTTGTATGTTTTACGAACAGTCCCTTGGAAACTTGCTGCCAAAATGTTCTTTGATCACTACAAGTTAGGGACGTGGTATATTACAACACGCTGTTTTATGAAACATACAGCATTGTTTGTTCAACTTCGTATGTATACCCGTAGTAGTATACACGTCAAATATCTACGTTATAATTCAACATTCGTATCGCACATTCCACAGTAACGTGCTCTCAAATTTGCCCTAAGTTACTTGTAATGCTAAAATCATAATCTTGACAACTAGTTCCCAAAGAATTGTAAAAATACAGAACATTTTTACATTATATTGTTTTATATTTTGTTATACTATGCTTCGATTACACTCCAGATCAACCGCGAGGACATGTTTTATCAATAAATAAAAGAATTATAACAAAATTCTTTCACAATAAGACAAATAATATGGGTCCCTCGAATTCTTTTGTGGACTTATTTCGTTCTCTTTCTTTAAAAATGGCATGACACTGTAAGTGCACTGGAGTGTGTGTGTTTACTGGGAGTTACACCGGAAAAGCATGTGATTTCGCTACTTACTTATATCGTATTTTTCGAACTACGAGGGCATAGGAAATTAGAAGTACGGAAGTTGATCTTATTTCTATAATAAACTCCTTAATTGCTCTTTACAAAATATTTTTATCTCTTTCAGGCAATGAATGACTAACTATATCATCCCTGAAAGTCGCTGGACTAACGATCGTGGATATTTTAGAGAAGGAAATTAATATAATCATAACTGCAAATAAATGTTCGTAAATGAGACTGATGTATTTTTGTAGAATGGCAGATTTCTGCAAAATCACACAATCACCTTTCGGAAATATGCAGAAGTTGTTTGATGACAAATAATGTTTGTGTTATTTAATATATTCAATAAACAGCTGACACAAAATCGCAGTCACAATTTCTGGGATTTCAATTCATTACAAGGATCGCTGAAAACTTTCTGACAATACTTGGCTTATTTGCATTTTTTACACGGACATTTCGTGAAATCGTCCGGCAACGAGTTAAAGTCCACAACCCTCTGTGTACTCGATCTTCAGGTAGGTGTTCATTGGCAGTTGCTCCAGTTCAACTTCTTACATGGTAGCATGGGATTTCGCCCTTGAATTCTCTGCAGATTCATTATTGGTCGAAAATGGTCTTGGGCGTGCTTAACAAACTGTAGTCCAATATATACAGACACTTGGATGTACGCATGGTTGAAGTCTAACGTGTATTTAAATTAAATCGCGAAATTTCCGCATCTCTTAGGGTCCGCGGTGGTTCAGTGGCTAGACTACTCGTCTCCCACCAAGGCGAACCGAGCTCGATTCCCGGCGGGGTCGCTTCAAGATTTTCGCATGTGGGAATCGTGCCGGACGAAGGCGCTATCCGTGGGTTTTCTCGGGTATCTCCCGTTTCCCCGCCCCTGCATTCCAGCGCTGCTCCACACTCACCTCACTTCACCCTCATCGGCTCTCAAGAGCTCGTTGTTAAGAGCCACCCAAATCTCTCCACTCCACTCTGCGTCTCTAAATATAAACATTCTATTTAGCATGAAAAATAGCCTATACAGAACATTGAAGATGATTGATAGCATAAACTCAGGGATCCATAATTTTATTTTAATATGTTCTGAACTAAACTCAAACAAAATTTTTAAGTAATTTTTAAAGAATGTTATTTTGATATCACAGGGAGTTTATTGGCAGTAAGTTTTTTCTTACAAAGCCGAACACAGAAAGTCCAGCTCACTGGCTGTAACAACAAATAAAGTAAGTACACTGTCAGATCATGTTTCTGTGGCAGAAAATAATCGTTCACTGCAAGTTAGTAGTTAATGTGAATTTGGCCAAATTTTGGTATCTCTGGCTCGGGGATATATGTACTCTCTAAGCATCCAACACGCAGTACACTCACTACGAGAACAAGTGTGTAAGGTGTTGACGTTAAGTTTTTGCTTGCGGAAAGAACATTCGCCGATATTTCCCAGAGGTATGCTGTTCAACATGTTTTATACCAACAATGTGATGGATTATCAATTTATATTGTATACTGGTATAACAGTCTACGGTGGTTAATGAGATATGTAAATCTAAATGTTAATTTTACTCAGAAATTTATGTCATATATGTAGTTTGGAGATGAACTTAAAGGTAGCATTAGAACTAGGTAAGTAAATTTCGGAAGTATAACACAAAATTTTATAGAGTAAAAAATAACTCATTATACAGAGAAAAAACATCATAGCGTCTAAGTTTGTCCGTCACTTACATCATAAAATTGGTATTAAAAATAACGCGCTTTCCATTAAGGTCGTAAGCTGAGCTTCCAGCCTAACACGAAAACAGTAACGCACAGAATCCGCTTACATGTGAACAACTACAGGTTGTATCCGCTTTGTCTGTTAGGCGTAAATGTAAATCAGACTTCAAACCGTTTCCCAGACAGCATATTTTCCCTGTGTTTCAGCGGATATACAAGTAGCGGTTGCAAGTACCAGGCGGAGATACGAGTAGCGGTTGCTCGTACCAGGCGGAGATACAAGTAGCTGTTGTAAGTACCAGGTGGAGATACAAGTAGCAGTTGCACGTGCCAGGTGGAGATACAAGTAGTGGTTGCAAGTACCAGGCGAAGATACAAGANAGTAGCAGTTGCACGTGCCAGGTGGAGATACAAGTAGTGGTTGCAAGTACCAGGCGAAGATACAAGAAGCTGTTGCAAGTACCAGGCGGAGATACAAGTAGCGGTTGCAAGTACCAGGCGGAGATACAAGTAGCGGTTGCACGTACCAGGTGGAGATACAAGTAGCTGTTGCACGTACCAGACGGAGATACAAGTAGCGGTTGCAAGTACCAGGCGGAGATACAAGTAGCGGTTGCACGTACCAGGCGGAGATACAAGTAGCTGTTGCACGTACCAGACGGAGATACAAGTAGCGGTTGCAAGTACCAGGCGGAGATACAAGTAGCGGTTGCACGTACCAGGCGGAGATACAAGTAGCTGTTGCAAGTACCAGGCGGAGATACAAGTAGCGGTTGCACGTACCAGGCGGAGATACAAGTAGCTGTTGCACGTACCAGACGGAGATACAAGTAGCGGTTGCAAGTACCAGGCGGAGATACAAGTAGCGGTTGCACGTACCAGGCGGAGATACAAGTAGCTGTTGCAAGTACCAGGCGGAGATACAAGTAGCGGTTGCACGTACCAGGCGGAGATACAAGTAGCTGTTGCACGTACCAGACGGAGATACAAGTAGCGGTTGCAAGTACCAGGCGGAGATACAAGTAGCGGTTGCACGTACCAGGCGGAGATACAAGTAGCTGTTGCAAGTACCAGGCGGAGATACAAGTAGCGGTTGCACGTACCAGGCGGAGATACAAGTAGCTGTTGCACGTACCAGACGGAGATACAAGTAGCGGTTGCAAGTACCAGGCGGAGATACAAGTAGCGGTTGCACGTACCAGGCGGAGATACAAGTAGCTGTTGCAAGTACCAGGCGGAGATACAAGTAGCGGTTGCACGTACCAGGCGGAGATACAAGTAGCTGTTGCACGTACCAGACGGAGATACAAGTAGCGGTTGCAAGTACCAGGCGGAGATACAAGTAGCGGTTGCACGTACCAGGCGGAGATACAAGTAGCTGTTGCAAGTACCAGGCGGAGATACAAGTAGCGGTTGCACGTACCAGGCGGAGATACAAGTAGCTGTTGCACGTACCAGACGGAGATACAAGTAGCGGTTGCAAGTACCAGGCGGAGATACAAGTAGCGGTTGCACGTACCAGGCGGAGATACAAGTAGCTGTTGCACGTACCAGACGGAGATACAAGTAGCGGTTGCAAGTACCAGGCGGAGATACAAGTAGCGGTTGCACGTACCAGGCGGAGATACAAGTAGCTGTTGCACGTACCAGACGGAGATACAAGTAGCGGTTGCAAGTACCAGGCGGAGATACAAGTAGCGGTTGCACGTACCAGGCGGAGATACAAGTAGCTGTTGCACGTACCAGACGGAGATACAAGTAGCGGTTGCAAGTACCAGGCGGAGATACAAGTAGCGGTTGCACGTACCAGGCGGAGATACAAGTAGCTGTTGCACGTACCAGACGGAGATACAAGTAGCGGTTGCAAGTACCAGGCGGAGATACAAGTAGCGGTTGCACGTACCAGGCGGAGATACAAGAAGCCGTTGCAAGTACCAGGCGGAGATACAAGAAGCGGTTGCACGTACCAGGCGGAGATACAAGAAGCTGTTGAAAGTACCAGGCGGAGATACAAGTAGCAGTTGCACGTGCCAGGCGGAGATACAAGTAGCAGTTGCACGTACCAGGCGGAGATACAAGAACCTGTTGCAAGTACCAAGCGGAGATACAAGTAGCAGTTGCAAGTACCAGGCGGAGATACAAGTAGCAGTTGCACGTGCCAGGCGGAGATACAAGTAGCGGTTGTACCAGGTGTCCCGCTTGGGCACCCTTGTCTTCTCGCATAGGCTGCCGCGGACAGGAAACATCTGCTGGAAGCCGTCTCACGTCTCTGTTTGAGGTCTTACTTCTGTGGCCAGGCTGGTTTCCCCAGTAGGCCAGAGGCCTCTATGTGCGCCAAACAACACATGCTGCATACTACGCTTTCAGCTTCACGTGTTTTGCTTATATTAGCCATTTATTGTATTAGTCAACCTTTCCACAAAAATTTTAATTTATGGTTTCATGCGTTGAAAATAGATATTTGGGTGTCATCACAGGGCAGATAAGTACACAGAGGCGAAATATCATGGTGGTTCCTTTCATGTGGGTGCACCCATTCTACGATTGGCTGGGCGAGGCTCTGGAAACGGGCCTCGTGCCTGATTGGTTACTGCGTGCCAAGGAAGATATCATGTTAGCTGGGCTGCCGGTAGGTTTATAAGAGCCTACTGGTGAACAACGCAACGTTCCGACATGATGCTGGCCAGTGAAGCCGTTTTACTGGCGTGTGCGGCTGGAGTTCGTGTTATAAGCGTTGCGGTGCGATGAGCTGTAGCCAATCAGGACGAAGCAGCAGTCTGTCGCAGTGCGTCGGCTACGATTGCGTTGCGCGATTGTCCGCGACGGCCGGCGACAGTCGACGACGGAGAAGAACAACAAGTGTTTTATTTGTGTACGCGAAGAATGAGAGCAACTATTTGTTTGCATCTTGAAAGCCCGTTTACGCTTACGTCTTCGCATGTGGTAGTTTTATTGTTGCTGTATTGATGTACAAAATATAAGACAAGGCTTCCTATATATATGGGTAGGTCCATTGACTTTTCGCGTAAAAATCGGAGTGCACAGTAGATTTCAACACTTTATACACACCTCAGCTGTTGTTATACCTCCATTGGCTGCTGGTGTCGTGTCCGTCTTTGACCAAGCCACTCAGGACTAAGTTACTCCAACACTAAACCTTCGTGATTCGTGCGCAAACGGTTAACACGGATCAGAACATTTTTTAGCCGATCAAAGAAGCTGGACGACCCTACAGTGCTTTGGACTGCATCTTGTCTCGAAATCTTTTCACGAAATATCACTGCCCCTACATATGAAAAGCGTATGTTAACAATATGAAAATAATTATCCTTCATCTTATATGTCTCTCGTACTCGCTGTAAGGTTTGCTAATGCGTAGTTTTCATCGCACATCGTATTCATACGGCCTTATTTATCTTCCACACATTTAAAAATTACAGTGTCAATGTTTTTCGCGTGTGTGTCGTTACATTCGTGAGTTATAAAAACGTAATTTTCACCCTTGAAATAGATGGCAGCACCATATCAGTCGGCTTGCGTCGCCGACAGATCGTCGCACAATTGTGAATAGTGCGTATAGCTCGTTGCCGCCGATCGCGTCTTCACGCATCGCATCGCAACGCCACACTGTATTGTGGAACCAGCTTAAGTAGTCTGTGGCAGCGAGTGAGGTCACGGTTAAGTAGGCCAATCTGTTATCAGAATGGCGATGACATGGCAGCGGCTTGCTCGTTACTGTAGTCTCACCACCCAGTGCAAATTTTTTGACAGTTCTGAAAGTAGTCTTACGTATACTTATTTCAATGGCAAAATATTTTCTGTTGGCATACTGGGAAGGTAGACGGATGAGTGTTTATGTAAACACCACCAATGGCAGGGGGAGGGTGGGGGGAGACACCGCCGTATCCATGGAAACAGTTTTAAACAGGGCTGCCGTCAGAACTGTCGAAAAAAAGTGCACTCTTTCGTGAGACAGACGACAGCAGGGTTCCCACTCGGCGGGCAATTTTTTTTCCATCGGTACTCTGTTGGTAGCGCGTGTGTCCCGCACCAGTGAAGGTTGGCGAGGAAGTCATTTTTTTTTTCTCCTTTCGGCACGGGAAAGATGAGAGGACGGGTCTTTGGTCGAGTGCTGGAATTAGGAAAGGGGGGAGGGGAGGCGCTTCGACGTCTCGGCGGCCGAGCAGGCAAGGTCGTCCCGGGACATCCGCCCGCCGTCACGGTCTGATGGCTCTGCTCTCCTCTCCTCCTCCTTCCTCCTACTTTCCTCGGTCTCTTCCACCTCCTCCTTCTCCCGGTCACGGCGGTAACTTCGCCCAACAATCTCTCACGTCGGCTTTCAACCCCTCCTCTCTATGACTCCAGCCTCAGACCGCTCTCCAGGAATCTCTGCTTCGCCGAAATAAAAGCCAGCTTTGTTTTATTTTGAACAGCTCTCTCCTCCTACCCGCCCGCGATGTTTCGTCGTCGCCTGGAACCTCGGCCGGGACGAGTAACGGGACACGCTATTGGCACTGCCCTAAGGAGGGAGTGAACCCTTCGATTCTCTATTTCAGCAAGAGGGGAGGTAAACAACTGCTTCCCAAATTTCTTAAATTGTTACACAGCTACTGTCTTAGGTTTGTTTTTTCTGACTTGTAACTGCCAATAAGGGAAAAAAATTGTTATTTCCTTAGGCAAATACCTACTTAGGTGCTTATAGAGACAGCAATCAAAACATTCTGAAATTCAGGAGATGTATGAAGAAATGCCTGCCTTGTTACCAGCTGGTCAGTAAAACAATTACGAATTCACACAAAATTCCAAAATGGCTGCCATCGATTTCTCTTTAAGGGGCTTCCATAGTTATCATGCGGATCTCATTGTGAGCAGTTGTGTCTGTTCTAATTTTTTAAAACGCTTTGAGATATTTCAATGTAACAGAAATCAAAATGCCGCTTCACAAAGTTGGTTAATGGTACTTGAATGTGACCGTAGGAAAGTGTCAGAGTCAGTGAAAATCGCTGTGAGTAGTCCTCTGTTCGCGATATTTATTCTTATGTAAAACAGTGTTTCAAACTGTGGCGACAATGCTGTGTCTTTTCAAACAGATTTCTGTATTAAAACAGCATAGTCAACGCTTAAAATTATGAGGAAACAGAACACACGAGAAACTTGTTCGTGCTATTTTCCTTATATTAGTTTTGGATGGACGTGACCTTGTGGCGTATAGAATTTTTTTATTAGGGAGGTCCCTCAACTGCTTAGCGCTCTATTTATTTTATGGTTTCGGGTGTTTTAGATAAGAAATTTTTGACGCGTGCTGTACTTAAGTTTACACGGCCACGAAATTTTCCATATACTGTATATCTGAGAACGAAATCTTTTCGTGGAAAATTACTTCCCAATATACACAGTAGTGTTAAATTTTTTCATTCGTTCTGGCCATAATCACATCAAATGCACGTCTCGTTAATCTCCCGCCAGTCACTATAAAAAAAGATACTCATTAACCGCTGGCCACTGTGCAACATGCGTATTGTTACGAATTAGCTTTTAAGTCAATTCTCAATTCATACCTGAAAGGGGCTATGGGCGTAACTAAATAATGAGTCGTGGTTAGGTAGAACACAGCAGTATAAGATGGAGTTTATTGAACATAAGGATTATACAACAACTATTTACGTGACTATTGTTCGGGGGAGCTTAAATGGAATATCAAGATGCTAATTAATTATAATAAGTTTCATTACCGCGCCACACTACTATTACAATCTAATTTGAAAGTCCCCACCTAGCTCACGTTGGCGGAGGCTGATTCTAGGAGGTGGTTAACGACGGCCGGACACACCCATCTTCAGTGGTCTTCTCGTTCCAGTGACCCGACGACAAAAGACGCCGCTCTCGGTGTTACACTGGCTGATATCGGGCGCGTTGTTTAATACTTTCGTCTCCATTTACTGGCCGGTGGAGGGGGTTCCTGCAACTGTATTTCGCATGGTTTTATTGCAATCACGCTCGTACCCTGGTTAAATGTTTGATTGTGTGATCAGGCAGGCCGTTCAGCTAAGGCCTCATCACTTCATAACAGTATGTAACATTCGTCATGGCGAAAAACTCACTGTTGTGTCTAACTTCTCCATATCCACACAAAATGTTGTTGCAACAGAAAAATTACGATTGATCCATTTCTTTGAACGTGTATATTGTATTAGATTTGATAATGCAGTGACAAAGTTAATATGTCAACCATTTACAAAGTGTTAATATTACTATAACACAAAAATACTGTGAAGTGTTAATGTTGACAAAGTATCTAAGTAGGTCTATGCTGCCGGAACCAAATGCATTACGGTAAAAATAACAGGAAGAGCACACTAATTGTGATACTACAACATTAAACTAATATCCAGCCAACACCAGCTTACACTGACTGTATATTGTAAAATGGCGGATACAAGTGAGCAGCGATAACCTCGTAAAATGAAATCACTATATTTAAATTTTAAAGCAAAATTTGTGAACTAAATGTAACTTAGCTCAGCTTTAAAACCTTGCAAAGCTGTTAACATGTGCCAAGTATGCATATATTGATATTGCATAAAGTATTCCCACTTAACGAGAGTACTGCAGTTTGTCGTTATATGTTATAGAACATCCACAATGCCAACATAAAGTAATTAGTAAGACCAACGATGGGTTTCGTGAAGGTGAGGTGTCATGCACACGAGGCAGGGATTCAATTATTCTTCCCCATTTTTAATTTTTTTTTTTGTTACAAGATAATTGTACTTAATTTATTTTACAACGGAGTTTTTTTTTTAAACAAAGGAAATGCGTGAACCTCAATACAGTAACGTGGTAACGTTGTTGCAAAAGTACTTAATATTACATTTACATTCATAGCATAACAGTAGTTACTGAAGACTCACAGATAACAAAAAATACTCTACTTGCAACGTACTGTTGGCACAATAGTAGTATGAAATGAAGAGAGCTGGAACAGGATGCAGGATGCGATGCTACGGCGCCATGGCCACCATCTTGGATTTCCCTTTTTTCCTCTCGAAATTTCGTTTTTTCCCTTAAAAAAATGCTAAAACCGCCAGAATTTCCCTAAAAATTTCCCTTACAATCAGCAAACTTTCCGTAAAAAATCTGTTTTGCACAATGTGGCTGGCTCTTGCACAAGACGGCGGAATGCGGCGACATTGAAGCTTCAACCTTACCCATGGATTGGGGGAACCTCGTGCAACATATAAAACCGTCACATACATGAAAAAAATCAAGTAACATAATAATAAATAATAAAGGTCCAATATAGTCGCAACTGCGCTGCAAGCACGATGTCGTATCAAACCTCTAATATAAAAAAAAATAATACCTGATAGTTCCACAATCCATAAAAGTGATATCAGTGATGCTATTCCGTCGATAACTTTATTAAAAAGTTGGAATGCCCGACAACAGGAAAAAAGAGCATATGTTCACAAGGACCAACCAAAATTCTACAATATGTCAAGTGCAGCACACCGTTTACCAGCGGTGATAATTTGAAGACGCATTACATGACACTACTTGTACAGGCTGTGTTCCTTTGCTTGCCACGAAACGTCATGCATTTAAACCAATGGTCATGTAAGAGACGTCGACACTGCAACATATCGATGAACAGATATAAAAAAACGTGAGTAGAGTCAGGCTCCAGTGTGGCAGACCGGCCGAGTCACTCATGCACTTCCCTTTACTAGAGGAATTCAGTTATAAAAGGAAAGGAAAAAAGTTATTTCATTTGAAATATTATATACACCTACTTATTTGTAAGGATGAAGAAAAAACATGCGAGCACTCTGAGAAAATCCATTTGCCTCACTCACAATAGCAGGAACCATAACAACAAGCAACCGCGACCTTGACCTGTGGTCACCATCGCGAACCAAATTCTACCCACGCGTCTCATCGCCATTTCACAATAATTGAATGAGTACATGGGGTTCCTCTGGAAGAACTGGGCCATGTTGCTGTAGCAGTTGTGTGTGTTTGAATTATATCGCATTTGTTCTAATCCTATTGTAGATGAGGCTTGTAGGTGGCGTAAAGACTGCGGAAAACTAGTTCAGGAACTTGCGTTTGGAGGGATCCATTGTCGACCTTAGCCTTGCTGTATTCTGGTACCTCTAGGGATGATCGGTTTCGTGTACGTAACAGACATCTGCATAGAACGTGCACATGTTCATAGAAAGCGTCGTTCATAGTAAATGCACTGTTACAATTTTCTCAAAAGTTAGTTGGCTGAATCAAGTTTGTTAAGGCACGGAGGTCTTAATTAAATGAAAGTGTTAATCGTAATTTCCTAATTTTATTTACAATAACTACAAACAAAATTATCTCGACTCAACTTCTCACAATAAATTGATATCACTTGTTGTTTTCAAATAACGACTTCAATCAATACAATTTACAATTACCTCAATGAAATAAATGTAATTAAATAATAATAAATCAGTCACAATAGGTAGTTTATCAAAACCTGTTCAATTATTGTATAAATTATGTGTCCATATTAGTCAGTTGCAATATTTACAATAAAATCCGTACTACACGTTCATCCAGTGCCACCTCAGTCCAGTCCATGACCCGCCAGCCCATAATGTTCCAGAGTTCTACGAGCGCCCTCACGCACAGTAGCATTCACTCGCCGGGCTTCATACCCTCTCGTCCGTTCCCCGCCCCCTCTCTACTAGTTTCTCCTCTCCCAATAATAAAGAGCATGGTACCCACCTATCTTTCTCCTGTAGCATTTTCTCATAATGCATGTAACAATTTTTAATTCTTTCCTGTCGAAAGGGTTTTTACGGTGTCTGTGCCGGTTTTTCCCTTTCTCTTCTAGATGTAGTTTAACTATAAGTACATTAGGGAGGTTTTGTCATGGCCAAACTCGGCCATGGGAAACCCAATCCCTCTTTGCCGCGATGTACGTCTCCTTGCATGTTTTTCCTCCCCTTGTAAGCGTAAGGGGTTAGCCCCGAGACGCAATAATCCCGTTCCTACCGCGGACTAACATATAACACTTAGTTTTAGAGTAGGTTAGAAAAAAAAACCCTCTCGTGCGTTCACACCACGAACACTTCGTCTGCCGTCGCCTCTTAATCTCCCGTCGTCGTCCGTCNCTCGTGCGTTCACACCACGAACACTTCGTCTGCCGTCGCCTCTTAATCTCCCGTCGTCGTCCGTCCTCTTCACCTGATGTCCCGGTTACCACACTCAGACTCAGCCCGAAGGCTTCTACCAAGACTGCCGACAGTCCAGCTGTGGCGTGTATTTATAGGGTCGTAGGCCATCACCCAGAAGTTTCTCTAAATGCCGCGGTGCGCCGAGGGTCCTAGATCCCGGAATATTCTTGCGCAACGTCAACACTTGTTGGCTTCTCCATCAGGGGAACGAGGAGGGGCGCTGATGTCAGCCAGGGTCTACCTGGAGGGGAGGGTCAAGGTGGTCCCCCCCTCCCCTTTTTATAGAGCCAGATCGCGCATAACGGGAGATCGCGGCCTGTGCGAGCTACAGCGCGTAACAGTACTTTTCTTATGTTTAGCCAATCATGCGCTACTAGAAATTAGATCTAATTTGTACTCTATTCGTGATTTCTTCACACTTTTTTAATCAAACATTTGGAAAATCTCCCCACGTATTACATATTTAGTTGTTTCCCAAATATTCCATGTATCACAAGCGTTTTGTATTTGTGGTAACATAAAAAAAAAACTTTTTATTTTTAAATTGTAATGTTATTTGTATTTTATTTGCAAATTATAATGCTTAATTTATAAATAAGTAGTAAGAATTAAAATAGTGAGATAACTTGTGTGTTGGCAACACCTAGTAAAGAAATAGTTCTCATGCAAAATATTATTACAGCTGAGTGCGCACTAATGCGGCGCGTTGTCCTTTGGTGTAATTTTCTAGACTTAACTAAGCTTTATTTTGCACGAGGCGGAGGAATATCCTGGAAGTAGATCTTTAGCAGGGCTTAAGAAAAGTGTAAAGAAACATTGAATCGATTATAGCTGATATATTACTTTATTGTAAATATCTTAGTTAAATCTTTTTTTTTGTGTTCAAAGAAAAAATAAAACGTAAGTTATCTTTACAACTACGATCTTTAAATAAATACATAACCTTATTTATATTTCTTACTTTCTTGTGCAATAGGTCTACTGCTGGTTGAACGCCTTATGCACACAGCACGAATTGCAACATTGCAATTCGGAACACGTGCACGCGCCGAGGCTGCTTCCTACGCAACACGCACACGATGAACATGAACCGTGTCGTCAAGAATGTCTACCTTTATTTTGATACGTAGGCTTTCATTGCGTAGATGTATTTAATTGTGAATTTGAGCGGAACACGTTTGGCCGGGGGAGGGAGAGGGGGAGGCACAACAGGATGTCATGGCACCCCATTTTTTTTTGTTTCTATTGCGTTGACCTTTCCATATTTATTCCCAACGAAGCAGACACGCCGTGCCGTTTGTCTCGCGTGCAGGGGAGACAGGCCAGCCTCGTATTACCCGCATGTTCCCGACAGTCTACCCGCGGACTCTCTCTTTCACTCTCTCTCTCTCCCTCTTCCTCTTCTTCCCTTTTCCATTACTTAGTTCCGCCGCCGGCCGGCTGGCAGCGCGGCCCGCCCGCGGATGTGGGCTTCGCACGGCGCGTTCGCTTGCGTGCGTCCGCCCGTCGTTTCTCATCACTGCCGAAGCTCAGCGCGGGGGTAGTTCAGCCCCTGTGACGGGGGCCTTCACCCCCAAGTTTTTCTGTCATTTGAATACAGTGGGTTAGGAAAGGCTAGCTAGCCCCCTCCGTCCACTGCACCGTAGCAATTCGTAGTTGCGGTGATAAAGCCCATCACAGCTGTGCGCGTGCGTGCGTGTGTGTGTGGGCGGGTTTATTGGTGTCTGCTCTCTCTCTATCTCTCTCTCTAATGTTNAACGTTAAAAGCCACGCGCACACGCGCACGCACACCTGCCGCCAGCCGGAGCCAATCAGTTGCGATCCCCCCTCCTCCTGCGTTGTACTAGCTGTGTAGCCGTCACCCTTGCGCGAGGAAGTACTGCGCTGTCAGAGGTTCGAGTCACATTGCCGCAGTATAGCTCAGTTTACAGAAGTCAAACCGTGCTGGGACGAGCCATCACAGCACCATAGGATACCATCGTACATTACGACAAATATATGTTGTCCTAAAATTACACGTAATCCTAGTTTATGTTTAGTAAAGGCCGTTCGCGGTTATTTAAGCACTTTTGAAAGCCCTGATTATGATATATTTTCCCTCTCAGTTTGTATCCTTACGCTATATGTAATATTAACATTACCACAGACAGTCTCACTTTATTCATGCGCCAACCACGTCGGAACCGTCAAGTTTTTAGGGAAGTAAATGCGTTAATAATACGTAGATTCGTGTTCTTATATGTGTGTGTATACATATATAGAAACACTGACTTCAGTAGAATACATTTACATATTACACGCTCAATTATACGTCAAGACTTGCAACTATTTTTTATTGATATGCTGCCAACTTAACTGCAAGCCTACATGCCAGTATGTACTGTAACTTACGTGTAGTTATGGGCAGTGATTATTTTTAGAGGTTGATTTGATAAGTGCTCACCTTGCCTTGAGAAGCCTTCAATATAGNGTAGTTATGGGCAGTGATTATTTTTAGAGGTTGATTTGATAAGTGCTCACCTTGCCTTGAGAAGCCTTCAATATAGCTTTTAGCTAATGGGTACAGTGTTTATTGGTTGTATAATATACTTTAATTGAGTAATGTGCACAACAGAAATTCCCCATACAAGTGGAGGTAGAAAAAATGGCTAAAGTATTTTATTGTAGATAGAAATTTAGGTGTTAAGAGACGATAAAAAAGAACATACGACTTTACTGAAGATATAATTTTGACATTAAATCATTCTGTAATGTTCCAGCAAGTCGCTGTTCTCATGGAGTAACTGCTACAGTCCATTCGTGGTGACTTCCAACTTTTATGAAGACGTGATCAAGATATACTTTCAGGATATTCCTCATCTTCGTGCAAACAAAGTTTAACTAAATATAGAAAGTCACACGAAAGCGACATCGCATTTGTGCGCAGTCAGTCAAATAATNGTAGTTATGGGCAGTGATTATTTTTAGAGGTTGATTTGATAAGTGCTCACCTTGCCTTGAGAAGCCTTCAATATATCTTTTAGCTAATGGGTACAATGTTTATTGGTTGTATAATATACTTTAATTGAGTAATGTGCACAACAGAAATTCCCCATACAAGTGGAGGTAGAAAAAATGGCTAAAGTATTTTATTGTAGATAGAAATTTAGGTGTTCAGAGACGATAAAAAAGAACATACGACTTTACTGAAGATATAATTTTGACATTAAATCATTCTGTAATGTTCCAGCAAGTCGCTGTTCTCATGGAGTAACTGCTACAGTCCATTCGTGGTGACTTCCAACTTTTATGAAGACGTGATCAAGATATACTTTCAGGATATTCCTCATCTTAGTGCAAACAAAGTTTAACTAAATATAGAAAGTCACACGAAAGCGACATCGCATTTGTGCGCAGTCAGTCAAATAATATTTCGCATGTGAACTATTTTTTATGTCTATTTTCTCTGTGTTTTAATCATAGTAATTCTAAGTGAAATAATATTATATATATATTTCAAGTTCAATTTGACAAAAAAAAAAGGCATTTTTGTATTAACAGAAATATAAAACACTTTTGATACATGGCATTTAGAAAACACCCAAACACGTCATGCAGTAGAAAGTGATTTTTCAAAAGTTTGATTCAAAAAGTGTGAAGATACCGCGAATAGACTATAGTAACTTCTTCTCAATGTCCTGACTGACAGATCATCTCCAGCATCTGGCTGTAGCGCGCGGCACAATAAAGCCACGTTCACAGAAGCGAAACTGCCTTTAGTATCCTGTCCCGTGTCCACGCTTATATACTGTCCATTAGTTGCGCTCTTACATAAGGGGAAAAATCTGTACGTTAACATTTTTTTTTAGAAACAATTCGTAATACAATTTCTAGTAGTGATACCAGCAAACGTATTGTTACAATGTCTCTCCAAGTTGGTGGGCTTAGCCAGGTTCGTTAAGGGATGGAGGTCTTAATTAAATAAAAAAGTTAATTATAATTGCTTAATTTATTAAAAATAATTTTAAAAACACTTTTGTCTCAATATCTTACAATAAATTGACATATCTTGCTATTAACCATTAATCAATTCAATCAATACACTTTACAATTACCTCAAAGAAATTAATGTAATTAAATAACTAAAATCTGTCATAATACACAAAACCTAATAATACATTTATGTTACACGCTCCTTCTTCGCATCCGGCGCGAGCGAGTGGAAGTGAAGGACAGCAGTTATATGATAGCGGCGGCAGCAAGTCAAAGGATGGTTTTGAATGAACAGGCGAGCGATAGGCCAGTGGCCACGTATCTGTTACAGAAAGCGAGCCGACACGATAATAATTTATGCGACGTGCGCATATGACCATGGTTGTATTGTATTCTCCGTTTATCTGAAGACTACTCTGGATTACTGACCTCGTTCTCTCAGCGTGACTCGGGGTGCTGTGCCAGTTGTGTTGGCACTTGCTTCATATGTAATTCTGTTATTTATTANCGTTCTCTCAGCGTGACTCGGGGTGCTGTGCCAGTTGTGTTGGCACTTGCTTCATATGTAATTCTGTTATTTATTTTATTATTTATTTAGTGTTCCGCCAAATATTTTTTTTTTACCATTGAAACGTGCTTTAGTTATGCTTAATATTTTTGTTTATACACTTTGAAGTTGTAAAACAAACTCTGAACATTTTGTAGTGTTTAAATATTTATCTGTTTATTTTATTTTATGTTTCTTGTTGAAAAAAATTTTTTTATTAAATATTTGCCTACATACAATTATGTAAATTCTTAATTTCCAATTATCAAAATGAAAAACTTTATTTGTGAATTATTATATGTCTTTCTCGACTTTCGANCGTTCTCTCAGCGTGACTCGGGGTGCTGTGCCAGTTGTGTTGGCACTTGCTTCATATGTAATTCTGTTATTTATTATATTATTTATTTAGTGTTCCGCCAAATATTTTTTTTTACCATTGAAACGTGCTTTAGTTATGCTTAATATTTTTGTTTATACACTTTGAAGTTGTAAAACAAACTCTGAACATTTTGTAGTGTTTAAATATTTATCTGTTTATTTTATTTTATGTTTCTTGTTGAAAAAAATTTTTTTATTAAATATTTGCGTACATACAATTGTGTAAATTCTTAATTTCCAATTATCAAAATGAAAAACTTTATTTGTGAATTATTATATGTCTTTCTCGACTTTCGATTTATGTATCGATTAGTCGTGCGAGACCATGAAGTCCGGAGCATACCTTGGTATATATAGTTTTCCGCTCAGGTAACTTTCTCCTTCTTCGTTTTCTCGCCATACAGCATGTAGTCAACTTACTTGACTAACTTTTGGAATCTTTCATCATCTTGAGATTAAATAGTTTTTATCCGCCGTTTTTGGTGGGTCCCGTAATGGCTTAATCTTGTGGCCAGCCATTTCATCCTTCTGGTGATGAGAGCTGCGCACCACATCGTGGCATGGACGTTTTGACCATGATTCCACTTCTTTCGGCCGTCACCGCAGTGATGTCTGAATTCCAGTTTCTGCAATCAAGTGACCTATCGATTATCTCTGCCTGCTTCGTGTGCTCGAGAGTGCTCGGAACTATGTCTTCTGGCGCAACATCTGTTGTTCAATAATTAAATAATATTATTTGGAACTGTTCAACTACGAAATTATTTTTGTTCCCAAATTGATGAAATGTAAAAATAATGTATTAAGGGTAATGTTCAGTAATGTGATATTTCAAATCAAGCGAACGCGGGTACCCGACGATATAGGCATGGCCATAACATAATATATTAATGTAACCAAAAGAAAGAGAGATTATATAGTTTTCAAAAACAAANATATATATATATATATATATATATATATATATATATATATATTGCTGTTGTGGCAAGAAAAAGTTTTAATAGAACCGTTGTTCAAAAGAAATAAGTATTAGATTATGTTATTTACTTCCTCAATAATCGCTCATAATGTTGTGATTGGTAAAAATTTCAGCTACACCAGGAGTGTGCCTAATATTTTTTTAAATAGCCTTTATGTAATAAGTAAAACTGGAGCACGCTCATATTTTTCTGCTTTCAGTAGTAAACCTTAGTCTGCACAGGAATCTAGATCTCACCTACCATTTATGTGCCATCCTTGTGTCATAACGAGAGTACCTATGGGTGCTCAACTTTACGACACGAATGTGCTACATAACAGTGCGTTGAACCATCCAGATGATCAGGCCGAACGATATAAAAGTGCGACAGGCCTCCGAGTCGAGGAGTTGATGAGTGAATGAGTGGCCGAGTTCCGAGCGATAGAAGACGAGCAGCGACCAGTGGAAGGGAAATCCACGACTGCGAGTATCAAGCAGTGAAGAGTGCGGCAGGCAGGCTGGACTATGGACTAGATGCGTGAGTGAAAGACATCACGAATGATGGCAACAGATAGACTTAACACGTTTTAATGACGGGTATGAGTTAATTGACTGTAACCAAACAGATACGATTAAGAAGGACGTTAATTAGAGTTGAAATATACATTAAATATTGCGTTCACTGTTAAATAATAGAGTACTACTAGAGACAGATTATTTAATGCTGTAAATAATAACTGTGTGGATAAATTAGAAATCTAATTTAGTTCTTTAACTTTTATTAAGACCTCCATTCCTCACGAACTCAGATACGCCCCTCAGGTGTCCCATGTAACATTACTTTATAAATTATAAATCTATATTTGGCAGTTCCAATAATTACAATAAAGTCCGTATCACATGTTAATTCAGTCTCACCTCAGTTCAGTCCAGATCGTACCAGTCCGAAATGTCTTAGAGAGTTCTCCGAGTGCCCTCACGCACAGTAGCATTCACACATCGCGTCGGTTTTCACGCCTTCTCGTCCATTCACACCACTAACACCTCGTCCCCCGTCGCCTCGCAATCTCCCCTCCCGACTTCGCCCGACGGCCGCACTCAGCCAGTTAGTTTCTATCAAAGACTGCCGATCCGCGGGCCGCTGCGATATTTACAGTGTCGTCGGCGATCGCCCAGAAACTTCTCTTAACGCCGCGTTGCGCCGTGGGTCCTAGTTCCCAGAATACTCTTGAACACCTCTCAAGTTGTCAGCTTCTCCAGAAGGGGGGCGGAGGGGCTGCGGCGCCACCCAGGTCAGCTGTCAATCATTCTCTCCGCCCCCTCCGCCCCCCGGGGGTACGGAGCAGACCGCCTGGCGAGAGAGGAGGGTCTAGGTGAGTCTGCGTAATGATGTGAGAGTAACAGTATGTTAATTTAAAATAGATATTTAGACCAGTGTGTGTGCGATCTGTCAAAAGTAGTTAATTCTTGTGCCATGCATAGATATGGTAATTTGTCTCATAAAAATATGACTACTTGTTGACTAAGAAGGTACTTTAAACATGTCTGAATTCCCCCCCCTCCCCCCTTATTGGTCAACATACTTAGGTGAAGATGTTTACCCATTTGTTTGAGCCAATGGAATATTCTGTTACGTTTGCATAGAACGCTTATGATTCATCTGCAAACTCTTTTCTAAAGTATGTTGGCACAAATTATTGGCGTGATATCTCACCATCTCTAACCATGGCCGTACTTGTAATTAAATTTATCAAAATTGGACCCTCGCGGTGTTAAAGTATTTCTGGCGACGGTCCGTTTCAAAATGTTTCCAAAATTTTTGGGTACAGCGGAGGTTATGGAGAAGAAGTGAACCTAACAACACATGAGCAGCATTTTTCGCCTAACTGTTTGAAAAATACCCACTCCTTCAACAAGCTGGGAAATGCGACAAAAGAAATAGTTTTCAGAGTTCCGTGTGGCTATGTAAGCGTATGCGCACTACAGTTGCAGCTTTAACAATATGTTAGTGTTTAAAGTAAGCATTAAAATTATACATATATTGGTACACCTGTCTAATATCGTGTAGGGGGCCCCCGAGCCCGCAGAAGTGCCGCAAGACGACGTGGCATGGACTCGACTAATGTCTGAAGGTATGCAGGAGGCAATTCACACCATGAATCCTGCAGGGCAGCCCACAAATCCAATCTGCGCCAATTTGAGAAAGGGTTGCACGTCTGTCACGTTTAATGATTCTCGTCAGTCGTCGTTTGTCCCGTTCTTTCACGATCTTTTTCCGGCCGCAGCGATGTCGAAGATGTGATGTTTTACCGGATTCCCGATATTCACGGTACACTCGTGAAATGGTCGTACGCGAACATCCAAATGTTATCGCTACCTCGGAGATGCTATGTCCCATCTCTCGTGCGCCGACTATAACACCACGTTCAAACTCACTTAAATCTTGATAACCTGCCATTGTAGCAGCAGTAACCGATCTAGCTGCCGACCGCATCGCGTTACTCTGATTGGTTCCATACCTGTGTTATTTGCATACGCACGCCTATACCAGTTTTTTTTTTTTTATTTTGCTCTTCAGTGTGTATATAAAGTGGAACAGCTGTGCTGCCAGGCGTAGAAAATAACTTATACAAGTTAAACCTCATTGAAACAGAAGCTGAATGAACATTGGAAAAGTTTCTCGTAAATTTGCTTGAAAATAATTTTGAGAAAATATAGTTTCAACTGACAAAAGAAAAATAGAAAGGAAATTATAACGTTTGCTTTAGGCCTAATTAAAAAAGAAGAGTTATTTAGCAGGAACTTATAGGCTACGTCCGAACTTTAGTCGATATAGAAATGAAACCCGTAACGCAGTTTGTAGGCTATGGTTGGAAAATATAATTTCATCAACTTTTGTACAAAATAAAGTCTCTAATGAATTTCATTGCGTGGTTAATTTGCATCTGTGTCGACATGACGATATTTTGATTATAATTTGCGCAGTGAGCGAAAATGGCTTCGTTTGTGATCTGTAGTGATAATAAATTACGAGCGATTGTCGCAATACAAATGATAGTTCGCCAAAACAGGTTGCCGAGATGCTTGTTGTAGCCTATTGGCTGTTCTTCACTCTTTTTGAATAAAACCTTTCAAACGTCGCCCCATGTACGACGTGTTTGGCTGTTTCCTAAATATGCCATGTATCATAAAAGTATGTTATTTTTTTATTAAATTCAATTAACTTGTAATTATATTTTATCGATAAATTATTATATTTTATTTGCAGTTAGTACGAATAAAGCGATAGAGAAAATACGTGTCTTGGTAACGCCTCGCAAGAAATAAGCTTAGTTCTTATTGAACACGTCATTAAACTGGGGACCCCTGGGAGTTGCTGTCATCTCTCCCTCCCTAACCCAACGCATGGTCAGCCCTATTTATACTAATATAATCGACAACACGAACCCCACCGATACAATAAAATACTAAACACATTAATTTAGGGCCAATTTCCGGTCACGCCGGCTAACGACAAAATTTCTCGTCGTAGTGCAGAGTGCGTCCATGCGCTTAAAGTTCATTTTCGCGAAGTTCCACCCGCAGCGTCGTCTTCGGGGAAAAACAGAAGTCAGTTGTCGATGAACGTCAGGTTGGCTGCAGACATATGCGGGCTCATCTTCCGCGTTCATCTCGATGTTACGAGCGGCCCAAATCTCTCCACTCCACTCCAACTATTTCTTACTAGGAATTACCAACACGCTTATTTTCTCACTATTTTTAATATATATAAATTGTAAATGAAATGTAACAATTCATAGGTAAAATGTAAGTAAAATTTTTATCCTAACAAAAATAATAAGACACTTTAGTGTTAACTGAAGTACATACCGTTTGTAAACATGGCATATTTAGCAAGCAACCACACACGTCATACAAGGTGTGATTTTTCAAAGGTTCGATTCTAAAAGTGCGAAGAAACTGCAAATCTAATATATAAAATTCTCCCGTCACAGTGTTAGTCACTGAACTCCTCCGAAACGGCTAGACCGATTTTTATGAAATTTTTTATGTATACTCGGTAGGTCTGAGAATCGATTTATATCTATTTTTCACACCCCTAAGTAATAAGGGTGGCCACCCCCAAACAATTTTTTTTTATTGTTTGAACAAAATTTTTATTTTTTATTTTTTTATGATGTGGCATCAAAAAATACATACCCTCCTAAATTTTCACCCTTCTACCACCAACCCTTATTTTTTCACCAACCCATATCTATCACCAACCCACATCCTCACACACTTACAATAAGTTATAGTTATTTTTTTCTAATACTATAATCACTAGAAATACTTTTTATGGCAAAACAACTTTTGCCGGGTCAGCTAGTAGACTATAAAAGAAGGATATTGAATAGAAAGGCATCGCAGGTTGATTATTGCTAAAAAATTGTAGGCCCCTACTAAAGAAAAATAGCATACAAATACAGGGTATTTAAAGTTATCAATGTTGAAGAATAGTTAAATAAATAGCTAGTTTTCAAAGTAAACAAATTTCAAAATTTTAATCAATAACATAAAATAATTTTCTATTATCAGTTGGAAATAAAATATAAAGCTATGTGCCCGGAAAAATATTTGTTTACTTCCAACTGTTCAAAGTAAATAACAAAAATAATCTATACACGCACACTGCAAAATGAAAAATGAATCCAACTAAGAAATGAGAGGAAAGTATTAAAAACATAATTTGCATCGTTTATCGAAGAACATACAGACTTTATACAATTAATCAAGTGATAATTTTTTTTTGTTGCGCACAAACTAATACTATTAAAATAATTGTTAACAAATGCAATCTTTTATTCTTTTTTACAGGTAAAAAAAAGCCGGGATTGTTTGGTCAACACGAAAAATCCGGCCGACGGGAAAAAAAAAATGCTCATAAAAGAGATGTCCTCTTGCCAGAGGCGCGCTGGCCTTACTGTCCCGCGCGAGTATGCGCTTTACGCCGGTGTTGCTCGCGGCGAGGGGTGGCCTGGCGGCGGTGTTAGTGCCCGATGCGGCCGCCCGAGCGCGCCACCGCGCCGCTAATTATCGCTGCTCTCTCTGCACCCTCCAGTCCCCTCCTGGTCCCCACGCAGTTCCCGTACCGCTGCCGGATGTGGCGTGTGGGCGCTGCGGGGCCGCCCGCCCGCCAGGGGAAAAAAACAAACAGAAGTATGACTGCCTGCAGGGGCGAGGGCAAACAAGAGCTTGTCCGCGAGACACGGGCGGGACACCTGTACAGTCTCCTCCCCCCCTAGACTACTTACGTCCTCTGAGGGCCCGTCTAACACCTGCCCTTACGTAACTCTTGAATTAGTCTCGGAAATTAACGCTTGCTGTTACGGTGGAACGTTGCACACTGCACACAGCGTCCAATAAAGGGAGCCTATCTCGCGCGGGAGAAATAACTCGTTATTAAGAATACGGTCTGCCGTCTCAAAACACATTCTGTATACACTATTCGCGGTTTCTTCGAATTTTTTTAATCAAACCTTTGAAAAACAAACACCCCATGCATGACGTGTTTGATTGTTTGCTATATATGTCACGTATCACAAGTGTTCTATTCTTGTGTAAACATAAAAGTACTATCTTTCTGGTTAAATTTGAACTTTTTACATATGTTTTATTTATAAATTATATTTCATTTATAACTAACATGAAAGAAGACAGAGAAAGCAGGTGTGTTGGGAATGCCTAGTAAGAAACAATTCTTATGCAAAATATTATTGCACTGAGTGCGCACGAATGCGGTGCGTTGACCCTCTGGTGTAATTTTCTAAGCTGCCTATGTATGAAGCGGAGGAATATAGAGTAGAACTTTCTGGCAGGGCTTCAGAAAAGTTGGAAGTAACCGTGAATTAAGTATATATAGTATCTAAACATAGATGCATTTTCATCGGTCCCAAACGATACGCGGACAGACCCGAACAAAAATTTGCCCGTTGCAGCGCCTAAAATTATAATTTATGCAGAAAGGATTTTTAAAAAAATATTTGTAACGTTGGTTTTGATATATGGGGCAAATATACAGCAAAATGCCTTTAAAATATTTAGTATAAAAAATAAACGAATTGTCGGAAAAAAAATCGTACGAGTTGGACTTATCCGTATTATTAATGTTTTTCAAAGTTTTTTTTAATGTGGGCATGTTTAGTTCTATTTAGTAACAACGACGAATCTCTTCCACCGTGATACGCGTGTACAAATGCCAAGAGTGTTTTGAAGGATAAGACGGGTGCTGTTTGTCGGATTATGTATGCAATTACCGCTGCTACAATTATTATAGTAGTCCACATGATTGTAGTGTTATTTTTACGAGTTTAATTGTGAAGTGGTGCAGAAATATGTATCCTGTTGCTGAAACCCAGACTCATTACTAGGTTGCCGGCAGTGTTGTACGTTCGAGTTATTACGGTAGTTGTGTGACTATTTGTTCGACAGCTCGTGGACTTGGACATTTAATGACGGGATCGTGAGAAGTCCAGTCAAGTGACGGACCAGCTGCGAGAACAGCTGGTGAACAAATGAATACGAACTCCAACTTACTCCTCTGTTAAATATTGCGCAGGTTTTCAGCTACTAGACTCAAAAATTATTCAAGGCGAATCTTTCCATAAACACGCCATAATTACACGCAACTATAAGCAAATTTGCTATTTAATTTTCCAATCCATGTTTTTTTTTTTTTTTCGAATATATGTTTGGAAATAACTTCCATTTTCCATATAACACGTAACAAACTAAATTTTTTATTAATTACTTAATAACTGAATAAATGTTAACCAATCAGCATGGTTATTGAACCAGACTACCCACGACTCACACACGTGGCCAAAACCAGCGATTCCTACAAGAGCATTTATTTCATCAAAGCAAAATTACTACAAAATGCATACAACCTCCCCCCAAAAAAACACGTGCTCAGCATATTCTGTAGTACACAACTGGAGTGAAATTTTATACTGGGCCTAAATTTTAAGATTCTCGGCAGACAGTCAGAAAATATAATACACAGTATTAACCTGCTTTGTAGCGCGCAAGTAGGGTTAGTTAGAAACCAGATGTTACAACCACGAGCTTTCCGAAATGCCTCATATTGGTAGACATTATGTAAAAGAAATGTGGCACACAATTAAACACGTTGTTAGATTATTCTGCAGAGTAGATAAGTACACACGGACGATATGGCGTGTCGGCCAGCTTTGATTTCTGTTATCCATTGTTATCCGAAATCACTCCAGGGGAATTCTGAGATGGCTCATTGTTACAGGAAATGACAGCTTCTTTCCCTATTGATGATTGTTCGAGTAACTGCACTGATTCTGTCAGTAACGAAGCCACCGATGAAGAGATAAAGGCGTTCAGGAGATTACAAACATTTTCTACTTTTTCTTTCCTTGTAATGTTGACTGTATTAGCATGAAAGAAAATTACTTTTAAAAAATTTTTAAACAAGTTATAGAAATGTTACATTTATATTTCTTTATCATACACATTTCAGAATGGTACAAAATTAATACGTCGGGCTACAGCTGAAAATAATCCTTCATGTTATTAGCATGCCACGAAAAAATATTTTTGGAAATTTGTTACGCGGTTCGCCCGTACTACAATTTTGACTTTCGAGACAAAATTCAAAGTCAAGATAACCAAAAGTTAAATTCTGGCCACAGGCTAATCACGTGTCTGATTGCAAAGAAATTGCTACGTTCCACTATTGTAACTTCAGTTAACACTTTATTTAGCTGAAACCTTCAAATAACTGTTTAAAATTTGTACGAATCAGTGGTTTAAGCTACAATTCTCATATTTACGCAAAAAAAAAAAAAAAATTACGAACATTATTTTTTCAATGAGTTGGTATTTTTTATTAAGTTGTCATCGATATAATGTAAACGGAACCGTGAAAAATCCTCAAAACCTAGAAAAAATTGACACTTGAACAGCTTTGAGCCAGAAATATTTAACTACTTAATTTTAATTTAAGTTTAAAAACTTTATTTAAGTTTTAATTGTCTTTATTAATTTCCAATTTTTTTTCTCGACTTTTCCTCGCAGCCTGAAAGTAACGCCTTAACGACGTTGATCAAAGAGGATAAATACAACGTGATTTAGGCGC
Source organism: Clitarchus hookeri (assembly GCA_002778355.1). Lineage (NCBI taxonomy): Eukaryota > Metazoa > Arthropoda > Insecta > Phasmatodea > Phasmatidae > Clitarchus > Clitarchus hookeri. The sequence continues at coordinate 100,530 of NQII01000656.1, forward strand.
TGCAACTAACTATATTTTTGTTTGTAATTGTTCAGTACCAATATAACGCTCTGTCATATGTCCGCATCAGTAAAATTGTGTTTTAAGATTTATGTTATTGGCAGTACCCATTATTGGGCGTTGTTTACTGCTCTGTGCAGTATATATAATTAAATACACGTTTGTAAAACGTCCCGCATACAGAACACTGTAACTGAAACGGTAAAAAAAAAAAAAATTCTGCGTTGGTTGCACGTTGTAAAAAGACTGGGAAGAATTTTGCACGCCAGAGGTGAGAGGTGATGGCGCTAATAAGTATGTTCCTTCATCTAGGATATAGGTGTCTGTAATTTATTAAGTTTTTTTAACGAGCCTCGCGTTGAGAGCCAATCACGAGAGCAGATTAGTTGGCCGCGAGGGGGGGGGGCAGGTGTTNATGTCAATAATGCAGGGTAGGCACTCCTCCGCGGGGAAATGACGCGAGCCACTCAGTTCGGCGAGCCAGCTGGTCGGCGGAGACAGCCGATCTCACCCGAGAACGCCTGAGGCCTCCCGCGCGCCTCGCTCGCGTCTTGTTTGGATCACTTGTAGTTAGACACGTGCAAAATTCGCGTTATCGTTTGCCAACATACTAGACATCGCTCTGCTATAACTAGCCGATCTCAATTCGTGTTTTCATTGGCTACTGGCTACTAATCAGCGTCATTAACCTGTGTGAGCGCTTCACTGTAGATCGGTTTATCGACTCTTCAACCTCAACTATTGGCTAAAAAGCATTCTTCGGACGTGCCACAAAAGTCGTCGACCAATGGTAGATGCCATACGATCATACAACGTCATGGAGTTTAGTATTTATCCACAAAATAACGCGAATCCTGCGTGTCCGTACTTCAGTTCTTCGTCCATGCAGCTACTTCGAGCTATAAATGTAATGTCGTGGTCGTGCCGACAAAAAAATAACCCTTTTGGTTACAGATAAAAAATTTTGACACTGCGACAATCAAATTTTTTTGTTCGTAATTGTACAAGAATTTGTGTAACGTTCTGGTATATGTCGCAACCAATAAAAATATATTTGTGTTTTGTTGGTATTACCAGTAGCGGTGATTAGACTGCGGGATAGAACCTGTAGTATCGGCAAAAAAAATTGTTCTCCCACCACGCGAGGGACTCCCTTATCGGGTGCTGTTTGCTGTTGTGTAAAGTGTAACATTACGTGTATAGGTCACAGGGAATGGAGGCGTGAGGTTTATGCGTAGGAACATTTCGTCGTGCGACGGACTGAAATGAGTTCGTGAACTTACGCGTCTGTTTTTGCATTAATCTTACGCGCCTTCCTTCTTATTATTTTTTTTTACACATAACCTTATTTTATGTCGTAGTTGTGAAATGTCGATTGATTTCTTGGGCAGACGCGTCTGGCATTGCGGATGTGCCAAGACGTCGTGCGGCCAACCAGAAAGCTCTGTCATCGCGTTGCTACCCGGCGACGAATCACGTTCGCATCGAGACAGCCCAAAAAATATCTGTAGCGAAGGTCACTTGAGTACTACTATCGACACGTGAAATGAGTTCATCGAATACGGTGGGAGACACGGATGACGTGGTAAGTATTTGTGCCCGCATGAGGTCGCCTCTTGGTTCACTGTCATTTCTATAGTAGAAGCGTGGACGTGGGGATCGCGCCGAACAGCGGACGATGCCGCGCTGGTTGGCTGATTTTCTCTGGGATCTCCCGTTTCCTCCGGCCTTGCATTCCGGCACTGCTCCATACTCACCTCGCTTCGCCCTCATCGACACTCAAGACGCCGTGGTAAGAGCCGCGCAAACCTCTACACCCCACTCCACTATAACTAACAGTAACTTTCTCTCTCTCCTCCTCCTCTCTCTCTCTCTCTCTCACTCTCTTTCTCTCAGCAAACGGCGCACACTATACGTGTAGGGAACGTTGACACAGATAAGATGGAAATGTTGCTTCGTGATAGTCTTTTAATTCGATCATGTGGATAACAGTTGTGCAATATAATGGTGATAACAACCCCTAATTCTTTATTTTAAACTCAGTGAATAATTTAGAATTGCCATAAAGGTATTTCACACATATTTTAACCATAAATTTATTTCTAAGTACCGCTGTAGTCTTCCTAACAAAATACGTGTTAGAAAATCTTTTTTACATATTAAGTGCTCAAAGTTTTTAATACACGCAAAATATTTCTTGTTTGAGTTTTTGTGTGCAGTTTCGTGAGAAGAAATATTCTAGGCACGTAAATCTTTGACTTTGATTCATCAAAAAAATGTCTAGGACTCGTAGTCAAGCATCCAAAATAATTATTTTATATTTTATCGTATTTTTCACTTCCCAATGTAAACACTACGCTCGCAGTGTCGGCTCTCTTTAGAGCAGCCTGGTTGATTGCCGACGTGGTCGACGAGGATTTCCATATGTGTGAAACGTAGCGGACGTTGCTGCTGGCCGTGCTGCCCTTCTCCCCGGCTTGCACTCCGTCGCTGCTTCATCTCCGCCTTGCTCGGCAATGTCAAGCAAGGAGACAGGCTGACCTAGAGCTGACCTCACTGACGTTTCTCCACACGCCCCAGGACATTCTGGGTAAGACTCGCGCGGTTAGTGTGTTGGAAATCTCACACGGCCATTGGCCGATTCTGGCGCAACGAATAAATGGACTAACTCCAAATAAGAAAAGTTGGGAAAAAAAGTAGATTTGTGGATTTTTAGTTAAGAACAATAAGATCGGCATAGCTTCGTAATGGCTGACTCTGAGGACGGGCTCAAGTTAAATAACGTTCTGTTTACTTTAAAGCTGTAGGTGCTAATAACCTAATTTTTTTAAGCGCTTCACCACGCTAATCTCTATTTCCTAACCCTTCATCGTCAATGTTAGAACATTTTTTCGTAAAAGTACGGGAAAATACTTGTTGAAAATTACCCAGAAATCTTTGTAANCCCCCCCGGGGCCAATAATGGACTACCCATAAATGTTACTAAACTTTCTGCGGTTTAACGGGAACTTCTCCGTAAATTTGCTGTGAGGATTTTTGTGAATTTTCTGTTTATTAAGCAAGATTATGGTTGGTGGGAAGGGGGATTTTGATTTTCATGACGTGTTGCATTTCCGCACATTAACTGAATATTTTCGTGAAAATGTCCGTGTATATGTAGAAACTTGTAAACTTGTAACCGTGTTTTCACCCAATTCCAGTCATGAAGACTGTGTTCGGAGCTGCATCAGACACGATGACTAAACTGAAGTGTTTATTACTGTTCACTCCAAAGACTTCCACTCGTTTCGAATAAACTTCGGAGGAATTACGAAACCAACGTAAACTTTCAAGAATCTTGTCAGCTAAGGAACTCGCGAAATTTCTCCTGACTCTAGCAAGTTCTCTCTTCAAGTTCAGACAACCTCCGGAATGTTTGCGGATCTCCTGATGTCCGTGACATCGTGTGATTAATGTGTTTGCGAGTTGAGGCCTAATGACGCGAAATAACACCATAAAACATGGTTGGTTTTCTCCAGCTAGCACTGGGTTCTCACCCCCCGTGTTTTCTAATCTGAAAACAAGGCGGTCCTTGGGTGGGGTGGCCTGTGTCGTTGCTAAAATGGAGGAAAAAAGGGGAAGTAAAATGGACATGGCCGCCTAACAGAGCGCAGGGGTGCAGTCATATAATTGTATTTAAAATGTGTTCAATATTTTTTATTTTGAGCGGTGTCTGCTTACGAATATCATTTAAGATAATTTCAATGTCCAAATGCTATTCGTTTCCCATTTCCGTCTCTATTTTCTTTTACAGTGGAAACAACATTTATGAATTTACGAGTGTTTCTTCATCATTTTTAGGTATGAAACCCCCGGTACAGGCTACTTAACATAGCATAGAGACATGCAGCACACCTGCCTTAATATACCATAACTTGATTGGGTCGCCACTGAAAGTTCTTCAGAAGTGATAGAGGCCGCGGTGGTGTAGTGGTCAGACTACTCGCCTCCCACCTCGGCGAACCGGGTTCGATTCCTGGCGGGGTCGCTCCCGGATTTTCGCATGCGGGAATCGTGCCGGACGATGCCGCTGGTCGGCGGATTTTCTCGGTTATCTCCCGTTTACCCCGCAACTGCATTCCGGCACTGCTCCGTACTCACCTCACTTCGCCCTCGTGGGCTCTCAAGACCCCGATGTTAAAAGTCACCCAAATGTCTTCACTTCACTACAGAAACGAGTTGGAAAGACTGCACGCCAGTTCAGTGCTTAGCGCGTAAAGGCGACTAGATACTTGATGCGCGCACCTAGGTCGCCCTAAGCGCCCCGACGCTTCTAGGCGTCCGACACGCAAGATACCCCAGCCAGACGGTGCGCTACCGCAGATGGACGATGATCGCAAACTACTCTTGAAATAAGTGACGAACAGTGAGTGCCCCTGGTAATTATTGTCTATACTTCACGCGTGACAAGTGTGATTGCCGGGCGAGTCTGCCTAAGCGAGTGTAGGAGTTCAGCGGGTCCGGGGAGGGAGATAACAGGTAATTTGCGATTTCACACGTCATTCGCTTCTGGCAAAGGCGACGTTCACGATGGGGTTCCCCCAGCGCGCGTCCCAGTGTAAACACTATCTTCTGAGTCCCCTTGTCTTCATAGGCGGCATTGCAGTGAACCTATTACAGCCGCAATCGTTGGCTTACCGCGAAAAATACCCGAGTCCAGAGTAGACGTCGGTATCGTGTGCGCACGTCTGCAGTTTTTATTACGTACGTTGTTTCTATCAACGTATCCATACCTAGTGTAAGCAACTGTGCGCATAATGCATATTAAGGTAACTTTTGGCCTGCACTGTACACTGTGCAGTTCAATGACCAATGATCTTACCTGTGGGTTAAATGATTCGCGAGCCGTGTTACTGATCTAAGTTGTGATTGGTTCATGCTACAAAGGGAGTGAAAACGAGAAAGTGTTGTATCGACTTAAGTACAGCACGAATCATAAACTTTCTTGCTTGCAACACCTGAAACCGTACGTTAAACCGAGACGAAAGGGTTAAGTGGATCACGGACGACTAGGTTACTTTAATACTAAACACCTGTCGCAACAAGAAGGTGGAGCGTTAGAAAATGCAAGTATTTCAACAAGTAATTACTAGCCTACTACTGAAATTAATTTTACTTATACCAGCCGTCACATAGGGAATGTTTAGCTTTTAGATGGCGCACGATGTTTCTCGTATGTGACAGGTGGCACTGAAGGCCTATCATTGGTGTGGATCGGTTGGATTGGAAATCGACGACCACAACTAAGTTCGATACTACACTGGGACAAATTACGCGTGAGAATTGTCTGAGGCGATTTATTTGCAGAATGACTTGTTCACATTTTGGGAAGCGAGACATATCTTGGCATTCTCGCTTTACGTTTGCAGTAACTTTATTTTGCCCCGTCCTCACAAAACTCACTGCACGTACTGTTTGAGTTGTAATTACTGGGTTTCTGTATTACGGATTGTGAACTTTAAATGAGAGCCCATCATGAAACGGTACAAATGAGCAATTTTCTTTAATCCACGGTGTCCTGTTTCGTTCTTTGGTAGCCCACTTCTTTCAACTACAGGCTATTTACGAAATAAGTAAACGTTACCTAAAGTTCCTTACGTACAGTCCCATAAAAAACACTGGAAATTCACGAAAATGTTTAGAGCAGACATATTTTCTACAACAATATCTAAATTTTACTGTTTAAATCAGATAACAGCATCTGATTAAGTCAATTCAACTCATGAATTTGTGAAAAAAAATTTATAGTTTTCATTTACTTATTAATTTAGTGACATTTTTCAGGGATTCCTAAACCATTTCATTCGCTATTTTTCTTTTATTTGTTTTATGACTGATGGATCAGTTAAACAAGGTGTATCAAATGAAATATCAACGCAAAAACCTATAAAACCCATCATACGTATGTTTTAAATGTGAGTTTCGTCTTTCTGAATAGGCCTGCCATTTTACGAGGCAACATGAACATTCAGTCTTTCATTTCGTTTTTACTTCTTTAATTTATTTTCGCGTAATCATAATAGCGCTCGGTTATAACGTTTAACGTGCATTAAATGTGAAGTGGGTGCATTCGTACGTATTATTTGTTTTAACAATCCTAATGTTACCAATGCATCTAAAAACAAAAAAGAATAGCATACAATTTAAGAGTTTGATATTTTAGATAAATACATAAAGTACATACATATCCCCCCCCTCCCCCAATCTCAAAAACCACTGGTTTGGCGACACGTTTGGTGACGTAACGGTTAGGAAGCGGGACAATGTTGGTTCAAATACTAAACACAGCTATTTTTTTTTCTTTTTTAAAATTAAGTTAAATTGCAAGTTATACATAGCGACTATCGGAAATATGTTCATTTCTAGTAATGATTTGGCTAAATTCAATAACAACAATATTTAATTCGCTGCACGCAGTTGACTGTAACTTATTCAATCAGTTAAATAGTTACAATGAAACATCAAGTGGTTTTTCTCAGATTCTAAGTGGAGCCATTTTCACTGATTCCAGAAGTTGAATTTCACTGCGAATCAGTGGTTTTCCTGTGATTATAATAAATAACTGCACTCTGGGCTAGTTTATCCTTTTCTGATTGCAAGACCAATTTAGACTGCACTCTGGCTAGTTTATCTTTTTCTGATTGGAAGACCAATTTATACTGCACTCTGGCTAGTTTATCCTTTTCTGATTGGAAGACCAATTTTTCGACTCGGCTAAGTTCTTTGCAGATCAATCCCAAACTTTCTGCCTTGGAGTATCAGAATCCTTATTGACTGAATTAAATAAGGCAGCACAGTCATCATACTTGCGTGACATCCAATAACTAAAGAAAACTACCTGAAGTGTGTTCAGTACCTTGAATCTTAGCAAATACATCTGGAAGCTCTGCTTAATTTCTCATTTTCGCACACTGTGTATTATTTTTCCACGCCTAATAAGTAGCATTTGTTTCACGTGCTGGATTTTTTTCAGTAATATTTTGGGTTGTGTAGTTCTACAGCGTGAGTCGCTGAATGTCTGTACTGTAGGGTATCAAACACGCGCGCTTTGCTTGTTTTATAGACTTTGGATTAAGAACTTCCGTAGTGGCGTCACATTTGTGTTTCTTACAGTTTTAAGGCGATTCTTGATCAGCCCTTGGGTTATTTATTATGCCATTAGGCGTGTGGCGTTGTTGACTTTGATAAGTAGCGAAAAAGTGTGAATTGGGTGGGGGGGAAATCAGCGCTTTCAGAATCGTTCATTTGACCGTGAATCAACAATCCCCGTGTTTTTAAATGTTCGTTTCGTTGGCGAGGTTTCACATGGCCACTAAGACATCCTACTGGTTATTTTAAGCGATTTGCTTAACTCTCAGTTTTTTTATGGTTTTAATTGCAAAAATGATTATTTCATAATTGGGCCCTTAAAATGTAGCATCCGGGGTAACTTGCCAGCACGGTGCCACATCTGCGAACACGTTCAAAAAGCACAAGAACAAAATTCATTTTCCAAAAAAAAAAAAAAAAATTAACTGGTTTGATTGGCAGTAAAATGTCTGGAAGTACTGACACGCTATAAGCGCGGAACGGTTTGTTTCATGAATTTCGTTACGTACCGTAGCGCTTCAGTAACCTCACCGTCGGCGACCAAAGGCCTAAGTGACCCTTCTCCGCGCGCGCTCTCGGAAACGTGGTCACGTTATTTATTCAACCCCCCCCCCCTGCCCCGGTGAGAAGTGATGCATAAACAATTGCCGGCCAAGGGATACGCTTTGTCTCCCTTTTCTCTAGGGTTCGCGCGCGGCCGGCCACATTTCTAGTGGACGTGCATTGTGACCTCGCGCCCCTATGAGGGGGGGG
>NQII01000656.1:117445-133862 GCA_002778355.1 Clitarchus hookeri
TAAGGAGAGAAGGGGGCCATGGAGATTTGTTGGGTTGGTTGGTTGGGGGGGGAGGGGCTAGTTTGGAGGCTCGAGAGAAAGAGTGAGAGAGAGATGGTGGGAACATCGCGGGGATTCTGCCTCCTTCTTTGATTCCTTCATCACGCTTCTCTCCCTCTCTCTCTTCCCCCCATCCCTGTCCCTCCTCATCCTTCCAGTCTTCCACGCCTATCTTTATTTTCCCCCGGCCTGCCAGCGCGCCAATTACAGACTTGACGGAGGAAGAAAATGCAAGTGCCTCTCGACTTCAAACGAAATTCGCCGTCTAGTTCTGCTCCTCCCCCGCCGGCTCGCACGGCCATCTACTCTCTTTTATATATATTTACCCTTTCCTACGCCGCGCAGACCTGTTCATTTGTCACCGATTTCCCCGCCCCCTCCGACTCCCGCGTCCTGAGACTCCTTCTCCCTTCCTGCGCTATCCACGGCCTGCCATTTTCCCGACACCCCCGGGGCTCGTCCCGTCATCCGTCGCTCTGCCTCTCCCCTCCACTCCCGCCCCGTTTTTATCAACTAATTCCACCCCTGGGCCTGCCTCGTCCCTCGCCTGTAGCAACTCCTGCAGATAAGTCCTACGGAGCCAGCTCCCTCCGCGAGCTCTGGCGCTAAGGGCGACGTCAGCGCACCCACAGCACGACTCGTCGCCTCTGCGCGCAACACGCACTACCTCGCCGGGGAAACGTTCTGCAGGCGCTACGCAAGTGTTCGCTACCGGTCGCAACACGGATTTTTAAATGGTTCTGTAGTAACAGCGGGATAATATTATATTCACCCTGCAGTTTGCAGAGGCTGTAAAAAAAATATTTTGATTCGTCGTGGTGTGCTTCCAATCACACCACTTCAAGTGGCGCCCTTTCTCAGATATTCTACAAACATTATAATGCATTTCGCTTCACGCGCGAAAAAATACTTTCTTAAGTAAATACTTTCTTTTTTGCCTTTAATTTATAGACTTTGAAGTTATCTTCACAGTTACAAAGCGAAGCCTAGCATGTGATATTCTTAAGCAGAGCACACTTTGACATATTTAAATGTAAAATTCAATGCGAGTGTATATTCTGTCAACAATTTATTGAAGTTATACTTCTTTTGGCGCGTTGAGGGTTAAAGTTTAGTGTGCAACGGAAGTTGCGCGCGCACAGTGTAACGGAATTCGACAGTAAATATTGCAATCAAGCAGATAATACGTGCTGTTACTTAGCAACCAGCATTTGAGGTTATGCGCGTATCGTTGTATAATACAATTTTGAAAGTGTTTTCAAGTATTTGAGGTTATGCGCGAAAATGTTATTTTAGTCGCGCCAAAGAAGTATAACTTCTAACGCGCGTACATAAGTACACGCACCCATGTTTTTTGGTACACTCTAAACTACTTGAATCAGTGAAAATTGAGCCAAATCAGTGTAAACAGTGAGAATTGAGCAGCTGATAATCAGTGTCGGATAACTAATTAATTTAGTGGTTGAATTTCACTGATTTATTTGTGATTTTCCACTGAATGTCAAGAATGTCACTGCTATAAATCACTTGTTCCAAGTTAATTTGCTTGATTCTCAGCAGTAGCTTATCAACTGGTATTCGGTGAAAGATTTTTCACTGATTGATATCACTGATTCGGATTCAGAGTGTAAATTCCACATAGGCCTACACGTTCAGTGCGAGGTTTCAGCTAACAATATTCTTCAAAAAAAAAGAACATTAAATTATTTATATCATATTTATTACAAAAAAGTAGATTTAACCTTTTATTTTTTGGTGGTGTAGCTTTACGACACAATATTTGTCACTTAACTCTTAAGTTAATGAATGTTTTCGTATTCCAAACAAATACTTCTGTCGTTTAAATTATACGTGCTGAAGGTCATATCAATTCACTCAGTTCCAATTACATTTCAANCAAACAAATACTTCTGTCGTTTAAATTATACGTGCTGAAGGTCATATCAATTCACTCAGTTCCAATTACATTTCAAAATCCATAAAGATGTTTATGATTTTACATTTTGCAGGTATTTGCGCTATAAAAGCTGAATTTGTAGAATTTCACACAAACTTGACTGTTACAAATTTACATTAAATAATACCTACTTGCTCATGGACATGAACCTGCTCGTTCAAATACCGAACAGTATTAAAAATATACGATTCTTGAATTTATTACTGGAAATTTTCAACGTTGAAAGTGTTTATGACGGCACTTTGAACAAAGTTTTAAAATGTTTATTTAATATTTAACTATACGTCGTGATTAAATTACGTGTCCATGCGTTTCAAACAAAAGCTTGAAATTCTCATTAGACGTTTTAAAACTTTCGCGTGTATTACGTTCTCTGTTTTGACAAATCATACAGACGAACGTTCAAAGATTTTTGTATGAATTTAACTTTTATTTGTATTTTCGCTGAAATTGTTGTATAAATTCGCACCTTATGGTGTTTATACATTTCTGTTTGTAACACGTAGGTTTTATTAATCTGAAATGTGTTCGACGTGTTTTAGACATGATTACTTTTAATTGCACAATTTAACACGTATATTGAAGTTAATCAAGATATAGGCCTACAGTTATAAATTTATACATACCTATGTATTTCTTCCCATGTTGTAAATCTATTAAGAGAAAAATACGCATACTGCAATTATTTTTGAAAATTACGTATTAAAAATATGAAATTGCCGGAAGTAATATGTGTCTGTTTACACTTTTTTTTAAAAGTGTAATCGCCTGAATTAACTATTTATTCATTGAACTTGGCCACACAAAATTCGCCGTTTGAGCTGGTTAATGTTTATTATTGGTCCGTTGTGTCACACAGGCGATAGTACTAATGGAGGAGAGTGTTTATCATTCACTGTAGTCCATTCACGGTTTCTTCGGATGTTCTGAAACGAACCTTTGAAAAATCACTCTAGGAGTAACATGTCAACCTGTTTGTTTTCTTCAATAGCTTGTATACCAAAAATTTATAACACTGTGATTAACTTTAAAGTATTATATTTTTGAATAAATGAAAATTTAACTTCATATCTTGTATAACTTGTAATATTTATTTCGTATTAAATACGAATTAAAAATAGTGAGAGCAACGATGTGTTGGCAACGGCTAGTAAGAAATAGCTCACAGATAAAATGTTATTTTAACCATTTTTTTNAGTGAGAGCAACGATGTGTTGGCAACGGCTAGTAAGAAATAGCTCACAGATAAAATGTTATTTTAACCATTTTTTTGGTATGCTATTTGTAAATTAAACGTTGCCTATTGAAATATTAAAATTTTTAGGTAGCACTGAAGGAAACGTATTTCATTGTTACAGCTAAAAATATCAGCGCAAATTACGGTGCGTAGGCCCTAGTGACATGGTGTTTTTTTTTTCGTCAGAGGAAGAGAGTTGAATAGGCGGAGCTGAACTTATCCCTCTTTCTCTCTTTCTCTCTATCTCTCTCTCTGTCTCGGGAAGTTTCGCACCGCTAATAGTAGCAGGAAAATTATACATGTTTTCAATGTTTGCATATTTTATCTTATTACAGCAACAATAATGAATTTTCAATTAGTAATTTACAACTGATACAAAATTTTAATGTTTGAAAAATTATTATAATAATATATTTAGATGTGATGGTGGGACGGTTACAAATCCAAAGTTGGCAGAAATGCGGCGAAATGACGATGACTTGGCATGTTGCTCATTAAAATACTTAAAATTACCACATCAAATTTGTACACGTCGAGTTTTTTTTTTTAAACCTACCTAGGCAAATTACGATGTTGTGATAAATATGTGTTTCCGCGATAGGAATAAATATACTGTAATGTGTGTCGTGACCTCTGTGTGTGAGAGGGTATTGTTGGTCTCCGTTACGCTGGACCAGTGTGTGTGTGTGTGTGTGTGTGTGTATGAGATTGCAAATGTTGTACGTGTGAAATTTATACGTTTTAACCGTGAACTGTTTGTATAACGAAATTTATTATTTGGAAGTCACGTCTGTTTATTTATCACAACTACGTAACTTTTCCCTAGGTATTTAAAATACAATTGTGTGACGTGCTTACTTTTCTGTGGTTTGAACGTTTGCCACAATCCCAGCAAATTATTAAGCCCAGCCAGAAAATTTTAAATAAAAAATTTAATAAACCTAATAAAAAACTAAGCACCTGTGCACAGTAATATGAGCGGAATAAGAGTTACGGCAGGCGTATTTGTGTGCATGTTCACTGCTAAGTACAAAAAATAAGCGACACGATTTGCGTGCTTGAATTTACTGTCTTTTTCGTTGGACTGGTTGCTCCTTCGTTTAAATATTTATTCCAACTGAGGCCGTCCTTTTTAAAGAAATAACCCAACACGTATCACTAACAAGAGGTTAAATACTAGTTCTTTCTCCCACAGTTGTAAAAGGGTTAAACACAGTCTCGGCGAAATATTAACGCGTATTATATGTGTAATGTTATGTATTATGTGTAATGTTAACAATATGTAAAATAATAACCGTAAGAACTATAGTCAATATAGATATTGTTTAAAAGTCATAAAACGGACCTAAATATTGTTATAGGCCTAAATTCTGAACATTCGTACGTAATTGTTTTTTTTAATTCCTTACGACGGAATTCTTTGAACAGTTATAAACAGTAAACGAAGCATTTGACAGTTAAAACGTGGAAGTCACGTGGCAGCGTATACGTTTACATGTAGCGCAAGGATACGTAATCGGTAACCAAAAGTAGATCTTTAGCAGGGCTTCAAATAAGTGCGAAGTAACTGGGAACGGCCTTTATATCTCCAGTCGCATACACTATGGTCGTGCACTTGTTCTTGACACTTAACAGAGTAAAGTGTAAGAATTGATAAGTTTGTTCTGCGCGTTTGTCATTGTTCCGGACCGTGGCAACGCGCGTTGTAAGCGCATTGCGCTGAATGCGCTGAAGATTCTCACACGCGTGCCAAACGTGCCCTCGCTGCTGTAACGACCACGCACAACTCTCGTGTTCCGAGGATGAAACTGCATATGCAGTCGGTCGAATGCGGTGGCCTTGCCCTTTCTCTGCTGCCTGGATAAATGTTTAATCAATTTGTGTTTAGTTTAATTTTTGCGGGGAATTAATTAACCTGAATATTTCGGCCAGAACAGATATGCCGATAATCCACAGTGTTTTCAGTTTTTTTTTAACCGTAATTCCTGTGGCAAAATTAATACCATGACATGCAATTGCAGTGAGAAGTGTTACACCGCACAGAACCTTATATGCAGCACATCAGGAATAGTAGAGTAATTATTTGAATTAATTACTACCAGCTCTGAAGTCTGTAGGCGCCCGTGTTTTAAACGTACGAACTCTTTTACTTGTACAATATTATGACGATTTTAGATCCACCAGACGTGCGGCACTGTCTACTTTTGTCCTTCTGCTGGAAATGAGAACGAAGTAATGTATCCTATAGAAAGGGGCAATGATGTACTGTAGAAAAGAGGGATGCAGAGCCACCACAACAGTATGAGAATGTATTTCATAGGTAGAGACCTGAAAAATTCCTGAGTTCAATGACCTGCAGGCTAGACTCTACAGACTTATATATAAACATATGCCGATGTCAACTGTGCATTGGTTGTCTGCTGTCACAGTGGAAGGCGACGATTGGACCAGCGTTCTCCAGGAGGTGTCAAACACCGTGCGGACCAATGACTAAAGTTATATGAACACACGTGTTTTGAATTCTAACTTGTCCCAAAAGGAACCCACGAATTCTTCAGGTCTGTATTCATAGGCCTACCATATGTGTAATTTAACTCAAACACACATTCTCTCTGTACACACACTCTAACCTATGGGGGTGGCGGTGGGGAGAGAGGGAATATCTGTTCTAGATTAACTTAAGAAAGGTGTGTTCGGTCAACGTATTACAACTATTTTTAAGTGCAGGTAGTTCTAAATACCTATATTGGTGTCATAGTGAAATCCAATATGTGAGGCACTATAACAACTTACTTTGCTAAAGGAAACTCTCTTAAAACGAAGGTATTCTTATTGATACAAACTGCTTCAATAAAAACTACCTTTGCTAATTGTAGTCTCTACTCGTAATAAATTTCATGCTTTGACTGTCTGCAGACTTCTCGTTGAACTCTACATTAGTTGTGCTGCTTTTGGATTGATCCACAGCATATTTCCCGCCCTTTTGAGGCAGTAAACCGTGTTATGAGAAGTCGTAAATGCCAAATGAACATGTGAATTCTGCTCACTTTGAATAAACTATGCTACATTTTAAAAAAATAAACGTTAAGTGAAACTTTACATTTAATACAACTTTTCAAAATTATCCTTTATATTATACGTAATTGTACATACGCCTATTAGTGATCCTGTTAAAATGTATGCAGTCTGATGTCTACAATGCCTTTTTTTGCGAACACAGACACTTAATGTCTTAGCACGTCTCCGAATGAAAAGATGTTATCACTTGCTGCCTGCAAACAGAGCATCTCTTGTCTACACAGCATCTCCAGAGGCGTTATTTATCGCAAGCATATCGTAGCGCATTGCAGCTCCGACAACACACCGCTGCAGTTCTTCTTTCAGCAGAGGAAAGTAGACAAATATGGAATAGGACTACCGAAATGGAACACCGCTGTATCGAATGGTACAATCGTAGCCATGTGGCGGGAACCGGCGCAAGATTTGTGTGTTGTGCCTGTACACGTGCTGCTATCATTGTGAGAGTGTTACAGCAATGTGTGTTCAGAAATATTGAGAAGTCAATCNTGTATAACGAAATTTATTATTTGGAAGTCACGTCTGTTTATTTATCACAACTACGTAACTTTTCCCTAGGTATTTGAAATACAATTGTGTGACGTGCTTAATTTTCTGTGGTTTGAACGTTTGCCACAATCCCAGCAAATTATTAAGCCCAGCCAGAAAATTTTAAATAAAAAATGTAATAAACCTAATAAAAAACTAAGTACCTGTGCACAGTAATATGAGCGGAATAAGAGTTACGGCAGGCGTATTTGTGTGCATGTTCACTGCTAAGTACAAAAAATAAGCGACACGATTTGCGTGCTTGAATTTACTGTCTTTTTCGTTGGACTGGTTGCTCCTTCGTTTAAATATTTATTCCAACTGAGGCCGTCCTTTTTAAAGAAATAACCCAACACGTATCACTAACAAGAGGTTAAATACTAGTTCTTTCTCCCACAGTTGTAAAAGGGTTAAACACAGTCTCGGCGAAATATTAACGCGTATTATGTGTAATGTTATGTATTATGTGTAATGTTAACAATATGTAAAATAATAACCGTAAGAACTATCGTCAATATAGATATTGTTTAAAAGTCATAAAACGGACCTAAATATTGTTATAGGCCTAAATTCTGAACATTCGTACGTAATTGTTTTTTTTTAATTCCTTACGACGGAATTCTTTGAACAGTTATAAACAGTAAACGAAGCATTTGACAGTTAAAACGTGGAAGTCACGTGGCAACGTATACGTTTACATGTAGCGCAAGGATACGTAATCGGTAACCAAAAGTAGATCTTTAGCAGGGCTTCAAATAAGTGCGAAGTAACTGGGATACACTATGGTCGTGCACTTGTTCTTGACACTTAACAGAGTAAAGTGTAAGAATTGATAAGTTTGTTCTGCGCGTTTGTCATTGTTCCGGACCGTGGCAACGCGCGTTGTAAGCGCATTGCGCTGAATGCGCTGAAGATTCTCACACGCGTGCCAAACGTGCCCTCGCTGCTGTAACGACCACGCACAACTCTCGTGTTCCGAGGATGAAACTGCATATGCAGTCGGTCGAATGCGGTGGCCTTGCCCTTTCTCTGCTGCCTGGATAAATGTTTAATCAATTTGTGTTTAATTTAATTTTTGCGGGGAATTAATTTACCTGAATATTTCGGCCAGAACAGATATGCCGATAATCCACAGTGTTTTCAGTTTTTTTTTAACCGTAATTCCTGTGGCAAAATTAATACCATGACATGCAATTGCAGTGAGAAGTGTTACACCGCACAGAACCTTATATGCAGCACATCAGGAATAGTAGAGTAATTATTTGAATTAATTACTACCAGCTCTGTAGTCTGTAGGCGCCCGTGTTTTAAACGTACGAACTCTTTTACTTGTACAATATTATGACGATTTTAGATCCACCAGACGTCCGTCACTGTCTACTTTTGTCCTTCTGCTGGAAATGAGAACGAAGTAATGTATCCTATGGAAAGGGGCAATGATGTACTGTAGAAAAGAGGGATGCAGAGCCACCACAACAGTATGAGAATGTATTTCATAGGTAGAGACCTGAAAAATTCCTGAGTTCAATGACCTGCAGGCTAGACTCTACAGACTTATATATATACATATGCCGATGTCAACTGTGCATTGGTTGTCTGCTGTCACAGTGGAAGGCGACGATTGGGCCAGCGTTCTCCAGGAGGTGTCTGCTGTCACAGTGGAAGGCGACGATTGGACCAGCGTTCTCCAGGAGGTGTCAAACACCGTGCGGACCAATGACTAAAGTTATATGAACACACGTGTTTTGAATTCTAACTTGTCCCAAAAGGAACCCGCGAATTCTTCAGGTCTGTATTCATAGGCCTACCATATGTGTAATTTAACTCAAACACACATTCTCTCTGTACACATACTCTAACCTATGGGGGTGGCGGTGGGGAGAGAGGGAATATATGTTCTAGATTAACTTAAGAAAGGTGTGTTCGGTCAACGTATTACAACTATTTTTAAGTGCAGGTAGTTCTAAATACCTATATTGGTGTCATAGTGAAATCCAATATGTGAGGCACTATAACAACTTACTTTGCTAAAGGAAACTCTCTTAAAACGAAGGTATTCTTATCGATACAAACTGCTTCAGTAAAAACTACCTTTGCTAATTGTAGCCTCTACTCGTAATAAATTTCATGCTTTGACTGTCTGCAGACTTCTCGTTGAACTCTACATTAGTTGTGCTGCTTTTGGATTGATCCACAGCATATTTCCCGCCCTTTTGAGGCAGTAAACCGTGTTATGAGAAGTCGTAAATGCCAAATGAACATGTGAATTCTGCTCACTTTGAATAAACTATGCTACATTTTAAAAAAATAAACGTTAAGTGAAACTTTACATTTAATAAAACTTTTCAAAATTATGCTTTATATTATACATAATTGTACATAAGCCTATTAGTGATCATGTTAAAATGTATGCAGTCTGATGTCTACAATGCCTTTTTTTGCGAACACAGACACTTAACGTCTTAGCACGTCTCCGAATGAAACGATGTCATCATCTGCTGCCTGCAAACACAGCATCTCTTGTCTACACAGCATCTCCAGAGGCGTTATTTATCGCAAGCATATCGTAGCGCATTGCAGCTCCGACAAAATACCGCTGCAGTTCTTCTTTCAGTAGAGTAAAGTTGACAAATATGGAATAGGACTACCAAAACGNAATACCGCTGCAGTTCTTCTTTCAGTAGAGTAAAGTTGACAAATATGGAATAGGACTACCAAAACGGAACACAGCTGTATATCGAATGAGAAAATAGTAGCCATGTGGCGGGAACCGGCGCAATATTTTGGTATTGTGCCTGTACACGTGCTGCTATCATTGTGAGAGTGTTACAGCAATGTGTGTTCAGAAATATTGAGAAGTCAATCNTTGTGCCTGTACACGTGCTGCTATCATTGTGAGAGTGTTACAGCAATGTGTGTTCAGAAATATTGAGAAGTCAATCGGCGAGTCGGAATAAATCTATAATTTCGTAAACTTCTCATAACTTAGCCAAGTACTAAAGTGCACATACTCAGCTGACTGTAACATGCAATACGTTTCTCTTTACCAAAACGTACAAACCGTTTCCAAGCAAATTGTTCCTAGATGACGATGGTAGTAACATAGACGGAGTATCACTGGTGTTGCAAGTATGAAATAATGTTTAATATTTGTGCGCAATAAATTAATCTCTAACCTTTCTGAGAGCGATTGCTATACGTGTGCATCAACAACTTATTGCTAGAGCGATCGCCGTGAATGGTTGACGGGAATATATTCTGTGACCAGAATTTTCTTGCCGATGGTCGAATTGTTGGTACCGTAGAAGATGCAGACCTACCACCTACTAACGTGAAGAAAAGCGCGCATCCTCTGGCATGCTCATCTTGCAGTTGTGAAACCAACCAACAGGACACTTTAGCAGAGAACGTTTCTGTACCAGTTAAATCAACTCCTTACACGTCTATCATTCATCATATTGGCACTTGCATTCCTCGCAGGCAATCCAGAGTAATGTAGATCCAAGATCATTGCCCCAATTCAAATGTCTCCCATCCCTGACATCAGGTCTGGAAAACGACAAACATCTTCGACTTGCAGACGTGACAGCAAGCACAGAGCAGGTGTGTCGCTCACTTCGTCACCACACAAAGAATATAAACGGTAATTTTTTTTTCGTTGCACAAGGAATTCTTACAAACTAGCCATGNCACTTCGTCACCACACAAAGAATATAAACGGTAATTTTTTTTTCGTTGCACAAGGAATTCTTACAAACTAGCCATGAAATATATTTTTGTAACACTAAAATAAACTAGAATAAATTTCCCAAAACCTCAGTGTGTAATGTGTAAAACTAATGATGAAATTTAACAAGGAAGTGTTGTAAACTTCAAGTTTATTATAAACGTCAAGCTACGTAAACAATTTTGTATGTTTTATAAAACAACGTGTTTGTAGCAAGTACATGAAATGTTTCTGTGTATAGAGCACGAGTGGGCAAACCGCCTGTTGTCACAAAAAGATGAGGAAAGAGGTGAAAAGAGGGCGAGGCCAAGGGAAGTCTACAGTTAGCAGAGGAAAGTGAGCTAAATTTCTTTGCACCATACCTAAAGGAAGTGGATCTAAATAATCTACTTCTTCTACTGAACAATTTTGCGTTCACGGCGATTCCGATGACATGGAAGTGGAACACAACGGAACAACTCCAGATAACGATGATGCGGTGTGTTTCTTCTACGAAATAAAGTATTCAGAGGATACAGGAGGTAAAACGTAAATAAAGTGTACCATTTGGCGATAGTATAACATAATAGAAAACACGCTATTTAATATTAGCCTAATTCAGTATTCCATGTTTGTCACCACTTTGTGGGTTTTGGTGTTTTGTGCAAGATTAATATAATATAATTTTATAGGTTTTGCTTTCCAGGAATACGGTTTCATTGAACATAATTAATAATAAGTAAATATTACTTGACTAATGTCTGTTTTATAACATCTTTTTAAATGCAATGCATAACATTTATTAAACAAAATGGAGTTGCTACTCCGTTTCCTCGACTGCTGATCGAGACCGGAATAATTTGCGAATACTTTTAGTGAGATGTTAGCCTCGAAGTACTTGTGCGTTTATGTTGTAATTTCTTATATCTGAGGACAGTTTGCTCGATACCCTTGGCTGCGATATAACAAGCATGCAACAAAAGAAAGCCCAAGTCATGTATATTCCTAACAATAATAAAACTGGCTGCTCGTAAAAATAGTAATACAGAATGGGTACGTTCACAGAAGTCAAACGGCATGGCACTCTCTCTGATGTATGCGTAAGTTGTCGTTTAGGCTCCCCCTACACGATACCTAATTTCTTCTACCTTCCGCTAAACCTAAAAGCTATAAAAGAAGGCGTACTAGTTACCCACACGTTACCCAAAGTGTAAAGTTGAAAAACAAAACTGAAAAGTAGTCTAAATAAATCAACTGGCAAGCAGTCCGCGCAAGTATTGCATTCGCAGTCAAATGTTTTCGGAAATGACTCAACAGCTCAGCTACCCGTTAAGGTATACACATGCTCGTTGCTTTAACATGTTGGCTGTTTAAATACCTAAAAACCATATTCAGAAATTTTCTAAATTCTAATCCCCAAGAACACGAAAAATATCTTATGTGTTTTCTGTAATATTTTACCTTCATTACAAAGTTTTCATGCCTGTAAACTTCAAAACTATATGTTTTGCAAAAACTTATCAAACAAAAAGGTATGAACAGAAATGACACCTGTCTCTTTACTGAGGAAAAATTATGCATTTCCGTTACAGTAGCAGAAAAAAGTTGTCAGAATTGAGTAGGATCAATAATTAAATAGTTTATTTTTGTAGACTACGTGGCCAGCGATACGAATCTCAGTATGTGTTTATTCCTTATGAAGTTCTATATACATGTTTATATAAAATTTTATACCATGGTTAGTATATTTACAAGTAATTTTTAATCAAGAGTGATTTGGGNATGGCACTCTCTCTGATGTATGCGTAAGTTGTCGTTTAGGCTCCCCCTACACGATACCTAATTTCTTCTACCTTCTGCTAAACCTAAAAGCTATAAAAGAAGGCGTACTAGTTACCCACACGTTACCCAAAGTGTAAAGTGGAAAAACAAAACTGAAAAGTAGTCTAAATAAATCAACTGGCAAGAAGTCCGCGCAAGTATTGCATTCGCAGTCAAATGTTTTCGGAAATGACTCAACAGCTCAGCTACCCGTTAAGGTACACACATGCTCGTTGCTTTAACATGTTGGCTGTTTAAATACCTAAAAACCATATTCAGAAATTTTCTAAATTCTAATCCCCAAGAACACGAAAAATATCTAATGTGTTTTCTGTAATATTTTACCTTCATTACATAGTTTTCATGCCTGTAAACTTCAAACTTATATGTTTTGCAAAAACTTATCAAACAAAAAGGNTATATGTTTTGCAAAAACTTATCAAACAAAAAGGTATGAACAGAAATGACACCTGTCTCTTTACTGAGGAAAAATTATGCATTTCCATTACAGTAGCAGAAAAAAGTTGTCAGAATTGAGTAGGATCAATAATTAAATAGTTTATTTTTGTAGACTACGTGGCCAGCGATACGAATCTCAGTATGTGTTTATTCCTTATAAAGTTATATATACATGTTTATATAAAATTTTATACCATGGTTAGTATATTTACAAG
Organism: Clitarchus hookeri; assembly: GCA_002778355.1. Taxonomy (NCBI): domain Eukaryota; kingdom Metazoa; phylum Arthropoda; class Insecta; order Phasmatodea; family Phasmatidae; genus Clitarchus; species Clitarchus hookeri. Next base: position 130,486 of record NQII01000656.1, read on the forward strand.
TAATTTTTAATCAAGAGTGATTTGGGNTATATACATGTTTATATAAAATTTTATACCATGGTTAGTATATTTACAAGTAATTTTTAATCAAGAGTGATTTGGGATATAGTGCCTACTTCAGCTGCATAGTAACCCTCTTCGTGTTGCGACATTAAATTAGTTTCTCGCAAATAGAACTGCCTGGACTATAATCTTGATAGTCACTTAGAGAACTGTCAAAATAACATGTTATAACAATGGCGAGACTGTTTGTTTGAACTTTTTCATTTCCAACATACCTCAGCTTTTATTCACCACAGAAATGATATTTTGAATATATTCCAGTGACATTACAACTGTAAATGCTCATAAGACAAATCGGTTTATATAATTTTTATTCTGTAGTTTTGAAGTACATCAACAAGTGAATAGTTAAAAAAAATTGCCAAGGATCATATTACGAGGATTGAGCGAAGTATGCGAGTGGCAGGGAGGAAGGAAGGGCGTAAGTTTTCATAACGTTTTCCATCGTAGTACCCTTTTGAATCAAGAGGCTGCAATTACACCTCAAGGTCTGTTTTGCTACGACTATAAATAAGGCCCAGGAACAGGCTCTGAAGGTGGCAGGGAGATTTGAAGTAGGAAAACTTTTCACATCGTCAACTCTATATGGCCTGCTCCAAAGTTAGATCACCTAGCAACTTGATAATTTTAGCACACGAGAGCATAATCACTTATGCGTAGGGGCAGTGATATTTCGCGAAAAGATTTCGAGACAAGATACAGTTCGAAGCACTGTAGAGTCGTCCAGCTTCTTTGATTAGCTAACAAATGTTCTGGCCCGTGATAACCGTTTGCGCACGAATCACGAAGGTTCAATGTCGGAGTAACTTAGTCCTGAGTGGCTTGGTCGAAGACGGACACGGCACCAGCAGCCAATGGATGCATAACAACAGCTGAGGTGTNACTTAGTCCTGAGTGGCTTGGTCGAAGACGGACACGGCACCAGCAGCCAATGGATGCATAACAACAGCTGAGGTGTGTATGTAGTATTGAAGTCTACTGTGTGCTCCGATTTTTACGCGAAAAGTCACTGGCCCTACTTATGCGCAGAGCCAAGATTTTAATGGTGTTACTTTAATAAAAATTATGTCCTTAAAAATGGCAGATTTTGTTTTATTTATCGTTATAAAAGATTTAGTATGCGTGCGTCAATATGCACTTGTCAAATTCAGTTGCGATGACTGCGTTACTACAATAAGTGATTATTAGGATACGATTTTAGCGCAACTCGATTTAAAAAATTTAATATTTCACTGTAATTGCTTTCATTTTCATGTATTCTGAGAACAGTTAACAATAGTGAATACTTACACACATGATCATGTAATCATTTTTAATACCTAATATTTGTACTACATAAACAAGAGTGAGCGTCTATGTATTTCAACAAGAAAGAAAAATCACATTTTATGGTTTAATTTTATTCTGACACAGATTTTGAATTTCTATGAGAACANATTTCAACAAGAAAGAAAAATCACATTTTATGGTTTAATTTTATTCTGACACAGATTTTGAATTTCTATGAGAACATGTATTTTCGTCTGGTTATTACCCCGCAAAACTATTTTGAAAATAAATCCATAGAAAAAAGTTTTTCATTAAAACAGAATTTTATTGTTAACCAAATTGTTATATTTACTTTTTCATGACAATATGGCCTAACTGAAGGAACTTATTACTCGGCTCAACACGAGTAAAAATCTATCTTTGAAGTTTAAAAGCAATGGTGAGTTCACGTTATTATGATAGTTTGATATGACTGTCCGTTGCCGACCATGAGACTGAATGTTTCATGGTCGGAAATGGACACAGTCCAATCAAACCATCATAATAACAGGAGCAAAAATTATATATCACCATTGGTTGTAATCACAATACTTTATAGGATTAAGAGTTGGGTAAATATTCATAGAGAGTAACATAAAAAAAAAAAATGGCGTGTTAACAATGCACTGTTTACTGCACGCAATGGTAGGAGACGTGCATGTTATTGCTTCAGATAGTAATCAGCTTCTACAGATGTTCAAACACGTCAACTCCAGCATCAGAGCATTACACCGCACGCATGTGAACCGCGCGCGCTGAAACTTGTATGTGCGCCGGCTGCAGCATCACCAATAAGCTTACCACTCACGACTGAGTAGGCCCGCGCCACCACTCTTGCTGCGAAAGCGCGCTTCACATTGGGTCGATCCTGCGCATCATCATAACACCATACGTACTGCGAACTACACCTTGTAGATATTACAATTGTTTACTCCTATTGACGCGAGTAAACAGCTCCTTCAGTTCGGCCATATCGCCATGAATCATCCTGTATGTATGATACGTATCTACACTTTCCCTGTCCGCCAATATATCTAAAACAATCTTCGAGTGAAAAATTTATATTCTTTTTATTAGCACATATATCATAAATTTAGAGTTAAGTTATTAAAATGTTTTTTTAAACATAAATTGGGTTTTCTGGCTATATTTCATTTCATTTATGGTTTTAAATTAAATTTCAGTGTTATATACTGTATTAACTTGCATTTCGGTGTACTAACTTGAATTTCAGTGTTATTTTGCTTCTATCTCTATTCACCAATTATCTTGCCCCTGCATATGTGGTGTACAAAGAGGTCCTTCGGCAAAGTAAATTAATAGCTGCTTCGTGTAGTACATTCTGGTGAAGCTGCAGACAGAAAGCTATTTAAAATATATAGTAAGTTGCAATTCATTAAGTTTATGCAATAGTATCTCCCTCTCTCGTCAATCTCGTCAAGTATAACTGTCCACCAACTCCAGGCAGTGAAGCAATGTTTAACTAGCAAATCATCAGCTGACTTGTAAATTTATTGTGCTCACTTTTATGTTGGTACCAGGTGCATATTGTGGCAGAGGGAAATGAAATTTTTTGCACGTGATCATGCTTGGCTGGAACTTAAATTTAATACTTGGTATTTTGAATTTGTTTATGCATTTGTATAAGCAGTTCTGAAGCAAAAAATATTCAATGCTCTTTTTGTATTAGAGATATTTTGAGGAATTCATGAAAATATGATTTCTCCCTTTTCACCACACCAGCGACTTTTTTGAAAAAATCCTGAAATTACTTTTTAGGCATTTTTGTAAATAGCTTTATCAAGCACACATCGTATGTTAATTTTGGAGGAAAACAATGTTTCACACCTCATCACTCAGTAGTCAGTAATTTACTACTTTCTCAGTGCCTAGAATGTTATGCCTATGTGAATCTTTTATCCATGAATCTCCATTTGTGCAGGGCTACATTTATGTATTTCCAGTATTCGCGTAAGAGTGCGACTGGTTTTTTTACATTTTCATGA
>NQII01000656.1:134826-169237 GCA_002778355.1 Clitarchus hookeri
GTCATCTCGGGACGCCCCGGAGCAGTGCCTGCTCACCGCCGGGCTCTTCAACAAGAGGGGGAATCTCTCCGAGCCTCCTCCAGCATGCGGAGTCAACCACTGCCAGCACGAGTCCAACCTCACCTGATCCGTACACCAGAGAGTACCTCCGGATGGGCCAAACAGATCATCCCGTGCTACCTCTTATTTTCCATGGGACGTATGGGTTTTCCAATGCCCGATCGCCAGAGCCCCACCCACGGGCAAGGAGACGCGGGGTCCCTCTGAAACAGGTGGGTACCGTCATCATTATCAGGTTTCATACCCTTGGTTTCTTCACCGAGCGCCGTGATCGGCACGCCACCCATAAGGCTGGGCTCCGCTGACACCGGACACGCGTCCTTTACCATCCTAGAATTTCTTCACAGGGAAATTCCTGTTTTGGGCCCCAATGGCCTGAGTTCCAAGAGGTCCAACACCCCGCCAAGTGGTCGGGCCTTGGTACTAACTATCGGCCCAAGCCATCACGGCAGATACCACTATACAGCCGCTAGGAAGATGATTCCCATAGGGACCGGGCGGCAGAGCCCAATTCGTTTAAACGGGGGTGGCACGAGAAGCCTTGGGTTGCCATGGATGTTGAGAGGCTATAAGAGACGCATCACCCATCCTTTCAAGTAATCGGTAAGTAGGTTGGGCTCGGTTACTATAGCCTAGTACTGCCACACCGCCTCAAGTGTCCAACCTACGCTCCTCTCACCGGAGTGACCGTATGATACAGAGGTGACACAGGCGCTTGTCCCGCCAACTCCAGCCACACACGCCAGCAAAATGGCAACGCCGCGCCGGGACTAATGTCGGAACGCCGTTCGCCAATCAGTGCCTGGTAACCTACTCGTAGAATTTTTTCTGTGTGCCGCCCTTCCACGCCGAGATACTGAGGTCTCCAACCTGCTTACTGAGACCTCCGGATAAGTGTGGGGTGATTTCACGGGAGGCTATGTATAATGCGTGCTGGCCATACGCTATTCTTAGTAATGCAAAACAAGTGCAAGTTGCTATCACTCCCTCACGGAGTAGGGGAGGGGATGGAGGGAGAAGCGGTTGGCTGTGTGCGTCTGTGCGCTGGGATCTCGACCACAAATGCACAGAGTTTAGCTTTTGTGGCCGTTGTAAGTAAAAAATAAAGTGGGGGTGCAACATAAAAAACCAGAGCGGAGCTGGAAGAAAAACCATCTGCGCGGATGAATACAAACTCGCGTCCGACAACCCTGAAGGGGTTGAGAGAGGACGTTGTAGTACAATTTACTGTGCTCGGAGAGCTGCGGCACTTGCCCGACTGTAGTAAATGCGGCTGAGGCAGGCCAGGGAACAGAGTTCACCCGATCGCCGCCCGATAGCGCCAGGGGCGCACTATGTCAGCGCTACCTGTGGACTGTTCAGGTAACCTACTCGTCGGCCGAGAACCCAGCCGTAGGGGATTTTCGCAACACGCGATAGCCACTCGGACAAAGCTCCGTGCGTATCGTAACAGCGGATGAGATGCGCCTACATAAAAGGGACTGCCACGTAATTTCGTCTCTTGCGTACTTGGTGTGCGTACTCCGTGGTCGAGACATGCGCATGGCGGCCAGCGGACCATGTGAGCGACGCAGCTCGTGGGAGCAGTCGACGTGGCAGGTCTAGGGGAGTGAGGCGTGAGGTGGGACCAACCTGTTGATTGCATCGCGTCCCGCTGTGGGCCGGGACGTCCTTCTGAAGCCCATCGCCGTCCGTTCACTACGGAACCACACTCGGATAAGCGAACCATACTGCCCTCGTGCAGCCAAACACCAGATAAGTAGTGACACGTGGTTTTTCTCGATAAATAGTTATCCCCTGGTTGTATTTAAAAACACTAGCTGAAATCTACACTATTAAGAAATTATTCTCAAATTCAGCACGTCATTATATAGGCGTTAGTAAGAAAAGCGCGAGTGGTTAAGTGGTTTCTCATGCATGCACGCGCGGTAGCATTCCTAAATTTGCTCAAGAAACAGTCAGATGTGTGAGGAAGTACGCAAATTTGTACAGCAGTGACGCTAAACGTTCCCAACTGCGTGTGGCAGCAATAAAAACTTACATTACAGTTTACGAAGTTCGCTATTTTATTTTATAGTTTCACGATTGGGTGGTTTCAATTGCTATGCGTGTTAGGTTCATGCCCGCGAATCACAGACGTTTAGCCGCCTGCATCGCTATTCTCCTTTTTTTTTGCGAGAGAAGCGCGGGAGCTATAAGGGTCACACTTGCACGCGCTACAAGAGCGCCATCGCCGCTACGCGCAGGGCTCTGAACTGTCGTGCAGTGTTCTCGTAGTGCTGCGTGTACCTATGGGTAGGGCCAGTGACTTTTCGCGTAAAAATCGGAGCACACAGTAGACTTCAATACTGCATACACACCTCAGCTGTTGTTACACCTCCATTAGCTGCTGGTGCCGTGTCCGTCTTCGACCAAGCCACTCGGGACTAAGTAACTCCTACACTGAACCTTCGAGATTCGTGTGCAAACGGTTAACACGGTCCAGAACATTTTTTAACCAATGAAAGATGCTGGACGACCTTACAGTGCTTTGGACTGTATCTTGTCTCGAATTCTTTTCGCGAAATATCACGGCCCCTACATATGGGCCTTTCAGCGGTGACACTATCATGTATTGATGAAAAGTCTGTAGCGAAGTTCAATACGGACTCATATCGTGGTTTGACTCGTGTCCAACTAGTATGTTTTAAGATACGGCAGTCTGCAAAAGCAGTTTTGAAATATATTGGAGAGCTAAGAAATAATATTTACAGAATGCGTGGTATTTTTTTAAGTAACATTCCGTCCTCGTCCAGGGTATGACGTCTTTTCGTAGGTAAACATACCGACGGCACGTTGAATAGTTCCGTCAAAAGAACTGGACTTCAAGCACAGTTCGAAGCGCCAGGCGGGCGGAACCCGGAAGTACTCTGCAGTGCAGGTAGGCTCAGGAATGTCCGTCCGCAAGGGCGGCGACTTCCACCTCAACCCCGCAGTCTCTTTGTTTTTAACGCAGTTGCCTTTCTCGTAAGGCCAACCCTCTTCGAGGACTAATCGAGACATAATTAGAGGTGGGGCAAACGCTCACTTCGCGAACTTCAGCCGCACTCCTCAGCAAATTGGCGTCGCCGGCAGCCATTATACCGGGACGCCGTTCGCCAATGTGTGCTTGGCAGCTGACTTGCCAGCCAATAGGACACGGTCCGCGGTACGCGGTAGCCAATCTGACTCAAGGTCCATTCCAGAGGGTCAGTTATTGAATTGTTATGAGGTTATTTCGAACTGTCGAATCTCGCCGCTTGAATTCCGAAACCATAATCTCACTTTGAAAAGCATCTGTTCTAAAGTACAAATTTCGAAATGGGGAATCTTGGTGTGAGATTTTTTTCTCAGTCTCGAACTTCTGTATACAAGGCGGTGGGAAACACGCAGGCGTGATACGAACAACGGATTTGTTCAGCTCACCGAGCGCACTACGGTAAATAAACTGATAGCAAAAATATAATCTAAACGTGAAACAGCTTCAGAGCATCGCGATTACTGAAATTAACTGATATTTGCAATTTCACTGTAGGTCTTCCCAGCTATGTAGCACTAATTGTGAACAGCTATAACCTCGTATGTATTGTAAACCATTGTAACTATGTTATGAATCACAATTGTTCCACGTGTAACTTAGCTTAGCTTCTGAACTTTATGCATTTTCGATCATACAAATAAGCATTTATTTTTGAAGATTGAAATATTTGTACACTTCGGAACTCTTGTTACGCATTCATCAATGTCAGAATATCAATAACATTTAGGAAACACCCCCGGGTTAATTTAGAGTAGACGTTCGATACCTGCCGTTACCATGATTTTTTAGTTAAAATAATACACCAAATATACTTTGTGAATACTCGTAAAAATAATTTCCATTTAATATAATATTAAGTACAGAATATAGAACCCTCTAGTTACGCGGGTGTAGAATAAACTAGGCATATCTTGCATCACGCTTAAAAACACGATTGTAAATATTAACCCAAATACTGGTTCCCTGTCCATTACACGGGATGGGAATTCTAACAGCTTCTTAATTGACCTTCAGTAATTGGTAGTTTACTGAATAATATACGTGATTTGTGTTAAAGTGTAGAACGCGTTTCGTGCCAACATGCTCGTATTGTTTGTGAGTCGTGTTTTAATATTAGGCATCAAACCATTAATGTGGAAATACAATATAACAGTGAACAAACTTAAGAAGAAGCGAACAGGCCTGTTGCTGTAATTAATTTTACATCATCGACGGAAAGTGCAGATTGCTGTCCAATTCATAAACTTTTATGAAACGACAAAATGTCCGTTTCATTATTAATCAAAATAGCTTTACAAACTTCTATTGCGTTTCATTATTTCCTCATTCTCTATGATACTCACGCAACAATAAAGTCCATCCGCATTTTCTACCGTTAATATACCTAAATTATTTATAACCAAACGAGGTCGCGGAACCGTGGTGGCTAAGCGGTTAACCTGCTCGCCTCCCACCAAGGCGAACCGGGTTCAATCCCTGACTGGGTCACTCACGGATTTTTGCAAGTGGGAATCGTGCCGGATGAGGCTGCTGGTTGGCGGGCTTCCTCGGGGATCTCGCTGTTCAGAGCCGCCCGAATATCTTAAATAGGAATCAGTAGAAATCGATGTTTAACCAGTGAATACCAACCACTAAAATTATCAGTAAAGTTTTGCTGTTTAAAGTTTAACAACTTCAACAGAATTACAGTCAAATTCGCTGATTTAGAGCTATTTTAACTGTTTCGATTTTAGAGTACCTGTCTGCAATTGTTTATTCACAGTGGCTGGAAAATTTTGCGAATTCATTTTAGGACAAGCTATACCTCAAACAAGTGTATTTCTGTGGTACTTACAATTGGATCACATTTTATCACACACGTCCAGATTAACTCTGAACCAATTACAGACCTGCAAAGAAAGAAGCGCCGAATCCATTGCCACCTGGCCTCAGGTAAAACTGGCTGCACACTGTGACAGTAGCCAATGAACACAAATCTGAGGCTCGATAATACATATAGGATCGCGGAGTTTAACACGCATGTTGTTTAAAACGCGAAACTTTCGTGTCCCTATTTATTCGCGTGGATTTGCCAATCTTCGGAAACGTAGACAAAGGCATCTTCAGTTGAAGATGGCGCAACCACTGTATATTGCCCTCTACAGACGCGCACGAAAGTGTAAACTCCAAATATTGGCGGCCTGCAGATGGGATTAAATACTGCTTGCCATGTAACTTAGCCCAGCTTTGCCTGTACGGGATCGAACCTTGGAACTGAAGATGCTGTGGTCCTGCGTTGGGAGGTAGTCTTCTTAGTTTATTATTGTTAACATATATCCATCATCCGCAGAGAGAAACACGAAAACTTGGAACCTCCTTAACTAATGCATTTCAATACTTCGTTTCGGGCGTTGTGTAACAGAAAATTGCAGTTTCGCATGGCGTATACGGATACATAGGCATATAACAACTTACCTAGTGTAGATTGCAATAAAGTTTCTGTTGTGTCCGCGTATTCATTTTATACAAGTATCCACGAAAACGAAACAAATATTGGCGCTGGTTATAACCACAGACAACATCGATTGAAAATTTACTTATTTGGTAATCTGTTGTAAATAAATGTAATACCAGAAATTTGGCATGTTAAATGTGTAAGGGGGTAACAAAATCATTTTTTAATGGGTTCGGCGAATATGTTACCTGAGTTAGGCAACTGACCAAAATTTGCCTCTGAGCAAATATGAACCTCGCCCAGCGAGATTTAGCGTTAGGTTGAGCATTGTTACTCGAACGTCTCGCAGGATCTGGTTGGTAGTCTAGCAGCCAGGGTTGGCACCCTTGCAGAAATTAATATTACTACATGAATCTACTGATGCAAGAATGGATGCAACAATGTTCTACCGTTGCGAATATCTTTCACGCTGAACAGATATTGTTAGGTTATTTTCAGGGTGTTTGCTTGGTGATGCAACTTGAAGAAAAAGGGGAAGGAGAAACAGTATATTGTCGATATTGCCATAATGTTTCGTAGCTTGGGAAAACGTTCAGAACGTAGAAATGCTGAACCAACATTGTAGTACAGGAGCCAGTCACTGTGAAATAAGAAGTCGTCTTGGCTCAAGTTTGTTCGTTTGTATTAGAAATGATGAGATCAGCTTTCGCGAGCCAAACGGATGCACTTTTATACAGTCATCGCGGACTTAACTTTTTCTGTCTAGGGACAAAAACATTTATCAAAATGTAGGCCGTATAATTTTTTCGTTTGCTTCCCGGGCGCGACAAAAATATTATGTATGGTGCGCTCAAATAAACTTGCAATGGTTCTTGCTACAATAAATATGAACACCTGGAAACGAAATAAGTAGTATTCGCTGCTCTTTGCTCTTCCTCTAATGTACACATGTAGTGCTGAAATCTTTTCTCATCAAATCAGTACGCAATGTGAGCCGATAACGTAGAAATAAGCCATAAAGCATACATTACGGAAAATATTTTTATTGCAGCATCTAAATCGATTCAATTTACTTTAATTTAACATTCATATCTGTGATGGCCTATTTACCATGCAAGGCAGTGTAAAATTTTGAGATTTTGCAGTTTTGTAGGAATTAGTAAGATTCATTTATGGTTACTAAAACACGTAGAAGAAATTCTAGGGTATCCTTTGGTGAGGTATAGGCAGTTAGTTACTTGTCATGGGGGTTTCACAGCAAAAGAAGTAACAATTACTCCCTCCCCGCACATTTACAATCTTCCAACTGTTATTTCATAGTATTTATTTCGTAGTATTATAGCAGATTTAATTAATTTTTTAAGTATTTGATATCTGCTTATATATACGTATATATATTTTTCTACGTAATATGAGCCACTACAATAAAACTTAGCGAAAATTTTTCATCTCATGTTTTGAGTGGGGAGTGGCAAATGGTTTTCAGTTATCGTGGCCGCCTTCCGTTACTCACTGATTTCACTGACCAGTAATTTCAGTAACGTCAGCTATTGATCCGTTACTTCTGACGAGCTTTGATGATCACTGGCACTCGTTTACGAGTGCCGCTGGGCGGCACCCTGCGCGAGGCTAAGTTGAATACTGAAAGCACTGAGTTTACTGATCCTGCGGAGTTTGTGAAGCGTCAGTGAAACACGATTTTGGCGGGCGATTCAAGTTGTCGTAGGTTCTCAGAGATATTTAAAATTTGCGTATGGCAGGATCATTAAATACATAATAGTCCTTACTGAAATTCCGCACTACAAATAAACTCAAAACAGAGTTATATAAATTAGAAAAATTGTGTTTCTGTAGTGTAACAACTATTAATAATTGATTTTTATGCATAAGAATTATTTTAACTCAAGAGAAAACTAAAGATAATACTTAAATTCATAATTTATTTCCTTTTAGTTATTTTATTGAAATCACTGCCGAGCCTTCCGAAACTATGAAGTTACTGGAAAACAAAATATCAACTGTTGTTACTGACGTGACTAATACTCACCCGTCTGTTATTATTTTATGTATTATATGTTTTATATTTTACTTTTATGGTAGCTAGCAAGGAATGTTATTGTTAAAAAAAATTGCTATTAATCAGTACATTTTGTAATTCACAGGTCATAACAATTAATTTTTCATGAGAGTATTCTCTGCGACTTGTAAATAAATAAAAAAAAGCTGTCGATAATACGTGCGCTAACTCTGTTCTACTGAATGAGCCAATGGCACCAAACAAAGAGTTCAACAACTTTTCGCTAGGAGCGCTTCAAGCTAGCTAAGGCGCTGCGCTCTAGCGGGTAGTATGAGAACTACTTGCAGTTTCCTCGCGCGGCTGTTCCGTTGCATTAATAAATACTGTACGCTGGATTCTTCAATCATAGTTATGACTCGGTCACGTTTTCAGCGTGCGAATATGTATATTTAACTTCTTAAACTGGAGCCCAAACATTTTTTTTGCCTAATTTTCCGACGGATCTTAAAAACGTCATTAACGTCAACATAGAGACGTTTTCAAATGAGCAGTATGACTGTATAGGTATGTTATTATAAAATGGGCAAAGTACTATTTCCGTAAAAAATTCAACAACATCAACCAGAAGCGAAATATAAAACCACAAAATGTTTTCACTCTCCCCCGACCACTGTCACAGTGGCTATTTATGTAATGAATGCTATGTCCTTTATAGTCTTATATCTATTTTTTCTTATTTTTTATGGGAATGAGAATTGTATTTGCGATTTGCATTGCAGAATTTCAAGCGAGTAGCGTATGGCGGATACACAAAATAAGCATACAGAAGCAAAATTAAGTAACTCGGTCGCATATTGTTTATGAGAGTCCCTGGAAACGGGGCTTAGTGGATACTGCGAAAGTGTTGAATGTTACTTACTGCCGTCCGCCGAATGGCGAGCGATATCTCACCCTGTCGCGTTGTTGGTAGCCCCAAGTGCGGCCAAGCTGTTAGCGCATGTGGCCGGGGTTGGCGGTACATGTCTATATTCGTAGGTATTCAGCGACATTACTTTAACGTGTACATGTTCTAAACCGGAGCTTGTTGTGCCTGATTGCTGGCGATACGTATTCGTGGACTAACGTGAATACGAAGCTGTATGCCTACTTACGCAATGTTATTAGTTCGTGCCGCCCACGCGCTGTTCGCGGCGTTTTCACACTTCTTCAATCAAACGTGTGAAAATCGCCTATTCACGACATTGTTTGTTTGTTCTATAATATGTCATGTATCACAAGCGTTTAATAACTATTTCTCTTAACATAAAATTATCGTATTTTTTGGTAAATTGAACTTTTACGTACATTTTATTTATTCATTATAATATTTCATCTACATTTAATATGAATAAAAACAGAGGGAAAATAAGCGTGTTGGTAATGCTTGATAAGAAATAGTTCTCATGCAAAATAGTATTAAACTGAGTGCGCACAAATGCGGTGCGTTGTCCCAATGGTTTAACTTTCTAGACTTGGTTAAGGTTAGTTTTACTCAGGCCAAGAACAAAACGAGTGTTTTCTTATGGGAAAGTTTGGCGCAGGGGAAATTTCCGCCGCTATGTGCGCAGTGTTCCAAAGAGGTCACCTGTGATTAAAATTTTAAGCTACGTGAATAATAAAAGAGAATGATTTTACCTAGTTACGTTGTTATTTTATATTTTATGTATGTTTAGTGCAATTATTTTGTTTTTCAACTTAGAAAATAGAGAAAATATGGTACACATGCGACACTAGCGCTTACGTAGTGGCGAAAAAATTAGTTGCCAAAGTAAAAACATTGAGCTTCCCAACCTGAGTAGAATAAACCTGAAAGTAGAACTTTAGCAAGGCTTCAGAAAAGTAGTAGGAATCATGAATGGGCTATAATATACGAATATGCGATAAACGTTTCTTTACTAGTGTCTAGGTAGGAAACTTTTTTAAATCTAAATATAATGCTGAAAATACACGTTTCAGCGTTTCTCACTCAATAGACTATTTTGGAAAATCAACCAATAAACTGAAACTTTCCACCGGGCGTGAAACGTTTCTGAAATATACTCGTAAATAGAGCAAGCCAAAAATCACCGAAAAGCTTTTAATGGATGCGCACTCCACTTGGCCATGTAGTTAATATGATAGTGGAATTTGAGAGACCCAGTTATTACAAATGCACGATGTAAAATAATTATATCCTGCTACATCTTTATAAGATCCTAGACACAAAAAAAATAACTAAGATCAAATTGTTGTGCCCTTCAACACTCTTAACTTAGGGACGAAAATGAGATGGGCTGTTTGTTGATAGTGTCTAAATAGTGTTATATTTTAATGGTTATTCCAACGGAACTGTCTGTATTACTTATTATGTAACTATAAATATAATTAATTAGCATAGTAGAGATCTCTGTTTCTGCTACAATAGGGTAGTGCCACTCTAATAGAGCAACTTCAGTGATATTTGGATAGAACTTAATTACACAACAATATGATGCCAATACTGAGGTTTGTTTGCTGCTTCCGTAAAACTGGTATAGAACTATTACGTCAATTTTCTTCTACATATTTTTATTAGTATTTTCAGTAAAAATACATAAACTTGTTTTTTTTATTTGTAAAATTTAAGACTGCAGGTAAAATCGGCACAGTAATTTATTCCGGAAGTACAAATACTTGTTTAAATTGCTACACTGCAAATTTTTGTAAATTTTTGTTGAATATGTTTTACATTTAGAAAACTTTGTAAAAATGCAAAGAAAGAATCCTTTGCAAAATGTGTTTTGTAACGTTACCAGAGCTGTAACTGTAATACATCTGCAAAATTTATCAGTTTAAGTCGCGAAGTCAAATTTACAAACAATTACATTCTATAATAATTATTTCACTTAATAAGTGAATGTGTTTTCATAGGACGTGGTATTTAATAATAATAATGATAATAATTTGAAGAAATGTTTTCTTATAATGTTCTTTCGAGTGTAAAAAACTCCAGTGTATTTTACTTTACTTCCCCAGGAAAGACAAACTCACGCGATTACACTGCTATGTGTATTTCGCCTGCTTGGTGGTTTTTTGTATCACTAACCGAGCAGACTGCAGTGATAATTGGTTGGTTTGCAATGCCATTGACTGTCCCCGACGCGAAGTTCACGGAACACATTCTACACAGTTATAAAATTCCACCTGTGAAAGTGTTCAATCCACCTGCAGACTCGATGTCCTTCTGAATTGCAGTTAATTAAATGCCATAATCACCAGCCTCGATCCTTCCCAAGAGGGGAGATTATTATATTTTTGCCCGAGTTAATAAACTACAAGAATAATTTTTGTAACTCTACAAAAAAATTTTTTGACAACTGGTTTCCACAAAAAATAATTCTTTGCAAGTAAAAAATTAAGCGTAGTGTGTATTGTTCGACGTAGCTGAAACAGTGTGAAATAACTTTGTTGGATGCTTGGCGTGGCGTAGTTACTGGAGCAGGGGCTGGCGTGGATGTACCGCAGCGAACACCTGAGCGTGGACGCGGGACGCGGCCTGCCTGCTGTTTTCCCAAGTTTCGTTTCGCCAGCGCGGGGTGGAAATGTTTCATTCTGCGGAACGCAACCTCTAATTAAATTACGAGCCGTCCCGAGAGTGATAGATGGCCCCGGCAGCTGCGGATCGATAGTGTTCTGTCACTCCCATGCAGCGCTCATCGCGAAATATCGCTCCGCGCGCGGGCGTGTAAATAGCCCCCCGCAGTCCCGTACNAAATACCACTCGTATTCGCACGCCAGCCAGGCGCGTCCAGTTGAAATTAACTATAGCCTGTTCACGTCGAAGCGAGCAATTTTCAAATCAGCCTTTGTAAAAAAAAAAAAATTACCGCACGCTGGCATGCAGAGCCCTGGTTAAGTTGGCAGCGAATTAAGGAAAATAGTTCTAAAGCGTAACGTCTTATTGCCAGCGCAATTTATACATTTATAGCAAATCAAGTTGATGTTCTTTTTCTTTGTAAACACTAAGAGTACGAAGTGGCGTATTATTAAGACATTTAGCTCCGTAACGATTTCACTTTTTCGCTTGACTGTCACATCATGTATAAAGTCATGAGGCCTATGACAGTGTAGATTATACACGCGGTGGAAGTATACTAAGTTAAGAGAGAAATAATATCTCAAGCAAGGCTTCCGGAAGTGCTCACTTTACCACGAACCACCATTATATTTAAGTAGGAAAATGTGCTATTTAATTAAACATTGCATCTCAGCCCTCCCCCTTCATCCAGCTATTGCCGAGGCTTAGAAATATTTTGCATACGGAAAATGAAATTATTGTTGTTTGTCATAATATTATGTAATGAAAAAAATTGTTCTGTTACTACCATTCGGCATCCTGTTATTTAAGGGTCGTCACTAGAGTTTTAACAGTCAGTTTTACAAAGAATATTGTAACAACTCCGAATAAACCAAAGCGTATGTAAATTGTCTGTTCGCACTTCCTGGTTGCATTCTTTGTGTTGACATATTGTGACAGCCAGTGGTGGATACAGGGTGGGGCTAAGGGGGGTTGAGTCCCTCCCTTGGAGCTTCATTTTTTCTGCTTCACTGGATAAAATTAGATTATTCCTGAAAAAAAAAACACATTTTTAACAATCTAGTATTAAAACGCACACTAATTATAGTACGAGGAAACTCTAAGCATCGTTTTGAGAACCTATCCACTAACTACTGACATATACATATACCACTGAAACTTATAATTACTGGTAAACATACGGTTTGAACGTTATCTAGAGTCCGTCCCTCCAGTAGCCCCTCCTACTGGGTCTCTGCATTCGCCACTGGTCATAGCTGCTTTGAAGCTGTGATCCATAGCTCTGACTCGCGAGATTTACGCAATCAGCAGATCAAAATATGCTCGCGAGTGTCACGTGACGGTGTAAAACGGGAACTTCGCCCTTATTACATTTTTGAAAGGTACAGCATCTCATTTCGTCTTTCTGTGTATTTGTGTAACTTTCTGACACGTGTTGGCAGCTTTCAAGGACGCTTGAAACTAGAAAAACAAATTTCCGAATGGCTACTGAAACGGGAACAGGACTTCCTGCGCGTACGTGCAATACCTGAGNGTATATTGTGTATCTCTCTCCCCTGAGAAGTCCTTACAGTCCTCGAGCGATGAGTCGCACCAACCAACCTGTTGATCTGCTGCGCCGGTGCGGGCCGAACAAAAACACACGTGGACATCATTTTTCCCTGGACCCACCATCCCCATCCGGTTCAGCAACAGTGCTCTTTTTTTTCCTTCTTCTTCTTTTTAACCACCTAACTCTGGGATGTGCGATGAAGTGACCGTGCGCCTGGGCATACACAGAGTTAATTACCAGTTGATTGAATAAATCCAATTATGTTATTACGTGGCAAGCGGCCGCCGCGCGCAAGAATGAACTACAGTACTGTATCTCGGAAGAGTTTTCCAGATTTCCAGACTGTCACATCAACGGGGTCGACGCAACTCTCTCTCCTCGAAATTAAGATTGTTCAGTTGCCCTCGTATTCCTTTTCATTGTTGTGTATTGCAAATTTTTTTAAATTGAAGCTGTTAAACGTGAACCCAAGGTGCCTGTCGATTACTTTCAAGATGAAATGCACATTAGAAATGCCATTTCGCAGCACTTCGACTTAACTAAGAACTGCATTTTCAAAGCGCTGTATCTCAAAAATATTCGGTCAGATGCATACGAAATTTCTCTAGGGGTTTGCTTTGAACTTTGCTGCAGGTTTTCTCGTAGGTGCACGCAGCATGACGAGAACACTGCACGCCAGTTCAGAGCCCTGCGCGTAGCGGCGATAGTGCAATTGATGTGCGTGCCAGCGTCGCCCTTATCGCTCCAGCGCTTCTCGGTCTCAAACGCGGAAAACATCTTCAGGTAGGCGGATCCGTTACAGGGAGTCAGTCCCCGCCAAATTGTGTTTCTCGATTTTTCGGGGTAAGTTACATTGCAAAAGGTTGAACAAAATTTTTGGCTTCTCGAACTTTATCAAATTGTTACAGCTTCTCTGCTTTATTAATTGTTAACTGCTGACAGACAGTTGAAAATAAATAAATGATTATTTCTTGCGGGCGATTATATAAATGATACTAACAACAGCAGTCAAACAATAACTACTTTTAAAAATGTAAAAGAAAATGTTGGCTTTATCGAGCCGTAAAATGCAAAACAGAATCTGAACTGTATAGAATGCGTCGAAAATTCCACAAATACAAGATGGCGGGGCCATATAAACCTTAAATAAAAATAATCTCTGCAGAGCTGGGTCCATCTGTGGTCCCTTCCACACCGCAGAGGTAGTTCAGACACGTTCCAATACCGGAACAACATCGCATGTTGTAATGTCCACTCAAGCCCTGGGCAAACATCACTTTCATTTCCGGCATTGTTTTAATATTTCAAACTCATTGTTCTGTTTTTTTAGCAGCTGGGTCGTCACCACTTAACGTGTGGAAAAATTCAACTTGCAAATCAAGTAGTCTATTCTTGCACACAAATCACCAAAGCAACGAAGTTGAGTTGGCACATGTGTTTAAGCATACTTGATTTTTATTTCAAGTAGTGAAAATAGTTTTTAGAAAACTTTTGCTATTACGCCCCGTGCCTCGTCCCCTCCTACCTAGTGCCCTGGGCATTTGTCCAGTTTAGTCTGCACAGTTGTAACACGGGGGGTCCATTGTTCACTGCCCATTTGTGCACGAAGAGTGGAGTGGAGAGTTCTGGGCGGCCCTTAACACAGAGGTCTTGAGAGCCGACGAGCGTGAAACGAGGTGAGTGCGGAGCAGCGCCGGAATGCAAGAGCGGAAGGGGGGGCGGAAATCACCCACCTACCAGCGGCATTGTCTGACACGATTCCCACGTGCGAGAAATCCGGGAGCGACCTCGCCAGGAACCGAACCCGTTTCGCCTAGATGGGAGGGAGGCGAGTGGTCTGACCACCGCACTACAGTGGCCGTCGTGCTTGGAGAAGCAGGACCGTGCAGCACGACAGCTCTCTCCGTCGTCGACGTCCAGTGTGTCCTTCGTCCTGCAGCCCGTCGCGAGGGCTGCTTGCGACTCCTCGGTCGCCGGCGGCCGCAATTCAGTTTCGCTGGCCAGGAACACGGTTCCCTCGTGTGACGTCACACTCGGCGGCGAACAGTGGGCGTGTGTGTGCTGGGGGAGTTACAGTTAAGACTTCTCTCGTCGTGCAAGCGGCGCGGCGAAAGAAAGTCGTGAGGTGTGGGTTACTTTTGTTACGTCCTTTGTCGGTCGTATGTTTTAACTAACAGGGATGTTGTCACAAGTAACTGTCCGCAGGCGGGTTTCGTTATAGTCCTTTCACTGTTACTTCCTACTTTACTGAAGTCCTGCTGGAGTCGTACTTCTAGGATATCCCTCCGCCCCACGCAAACAAAGCTTAACTGTCTAGAAAGTTACGCCAAAGGGACAGCAAACCGCATTCTTGCGCATTCTCTTTGATGATATCCCGTAAGAACTATTTCTTACTAGGCATTTACCAACACACCTATTTTCTCTCTAGTTTTATTCCTATTTATTGTAAATGAAATATTATGATTTGTAAACAAAAAAAAAGTAAAAATCCAGTTTAAACAAAAATAAGATATTTTAATGTTAACAGCAGTATAAAACGCTTTTGATAAATAAAATATTCAGGAAACAATCAAGCGAATAGACTATAGTCATTTTACTTCGCTAACAATAAATAATTCCTTGTAATTATAGAGAACACTCGTGTGTCCCATCGCCAACTGCTATTGCCTCGTCCTGGGTTCTGAACACACCACTCGTCTCCCCCCCCCCTTTCCCTCGGACTGTCACCCTCATTTCTTATTGGCTATCGTTCGGGTCCTGGGCGGGGCTGTGGCCGCGAGATGAGAGTTTTGCGCTATCGCACACTGTTAGAAATTCCTGTAAATTTACGGAAACTTTTACGGACATGTAGAGTTAATTTACGGAAAGGCACTCCGTAATGACGAATTACAGGAATGAGCTCCGTCAATACAAAATACAGAAGCTCTTCGTATTATTATGAGTTCGATTTTGAGACACGGACAACAGATGATTCCTGAAGCGTATGAAATCCCATCTTCACAATACTACTTCGTGTAAAATAGTAGCAGGTGAGTGGCGAACCACTCATGGAGTGCCAATTAGTTGATTGTTGTTCAGATTCCGCTGCAGGACGAGACCCTCTGTATGCACAGTGAAACACGCACATGACGAAAATAAAACAATTTTTTTTCGCAACCTCGTATTATAACCGCGAATACAGCAAGCGCTCTAACACGACTTGAAACAAAGACAGGCGCGTTCGTCACTTTCATGTAAAATCCATATTTACGAAATACTTCGTGTAAAGGTGTGCTAGGTGAGTAGTTAAGAGTTATTGATTGTTAACTTTTCGATTCGTGTTCAAATTCCACTACAGGACAAAATATTTAAACTCTTTTAATTTCTCTGTCANTAACTTTTCGATTCGTGTTCAAATTCCACTACAGGACAAAATATTTAAACTCTTTTAATTTCTCTGTCATACACACATTACGAAAATAATTTATTTTCCTTACTCCTGTTTGTAAATCTAAAATAAAAAAAATTGCAAACACACTAACATGACTAAAAACTAAGAGAGTACAAGAATGATTCTCCGTAAATCCCATATTTACAAGATTACTTTTTCTGAATGTGTGGAAGATGAGTGAATAGGTGAGTATTTTTTTAATGTTTTTAATATTCGTGTTTATACACTATGAATCGCCCACATAACGGAAGTAAAACTTTTTTTGTTGCCCCTTTTTTAAAGAGCAGATTTAAAAAAACTTGCAAGTTTGTGGTCACGTTCCGTGGATTTACGGAGATTTATGTGAAATTTACGGAGAGAGCTTTATTGGAAAAAACGAAGATACCGTAACTTAACGCAAATGTCTAAATAATTTGTACCCGATATTTTCCGTAATTTTAGGGACTTTTTTTCCAACAGTTTGCCGTCTCAACCAGACCCAATTATTCTCCACATCTCAGCAGATTCCTGTGATTGTTGTTGCATTAGCTGTATCCGATGTTTGTTGAACGTGTTTCGGCAACAATCACCGGCCACGTATTTGCTGGCGCTGCCACTGCTCTAGATGAAGTAGACGTAACTAGGGNCGTGTTTCGGCAACAATCACCGGCCACGTATTTGCTGGCGCTGCCACTGCTCTAGATGAAGTAGACGTAACTAGGGATCCGGAAATATTTCTGATTCATTTTGCAACAGGGTGGACTACACAATCCTTTGTGAACTCTAGCTTCAGTTAGTTGGTTGGTTGATACTCCAGTTTTCCCCCCAGACCAGATAGCATGGGATTCGATTCTTGTTTTCTTGTAGGTTAGCTATCGGCTAAAACTTGTCGAGGGCGTGTCTTACAAACGGAGATCCGATTGAAATAAGAAGTTACATGTACTCGTGTTTGGAATCTAGCTTGTCCTCAAATGAACTCGCGAAATTTCTGGGTTCATAATTATAACACATTACTGAAGAAATTTTTCCTCCTGTCCAAGTCACTAGGTCAGAAATATATTTTTTTGTTACAAACCGCCGATCCCGTTATCCGTTGATCCTGCAGACGACTCGGAGCTATGTACAGTTCTGGCCAAGTACCGCTACCGTTGCAACATATCCGCGTGATTTGCCAAAGGTGAAGTATTATCAGCCCTTTATACTCGACAGGAGCATTTTCGGACTGTCAGCCAGAATCGGGAAGCTGTATAATTTATAGCTTGTTTTTTTTTTTATAATGGCTGTTGGCGTATTTCTGCAGGCGACGCGCGAGTTCACTCGGACGCCGGTTTAACAACTTGAGTGCTGTACATATCTACTGAGGACTAAGGCAGTCTAGAAGTGAGTGGCCTGTATACACGACTGCGTTACCGTCAGTTCTGCTGCCCGTTTACAACTGACCTACTGGCTCACACTACGACGGCCACACTTGCTATGCCTAACAACGTTCATTACTGTTCGGCTTACTGCCAGCATAACGCCGAGTTTAAAGTATCCCAATCAAATGTTATTTTCTACGTAGAACATTGTACAATCTAACCTGCTCATTTGAGTAGTTTATACTTTGTAGCTGGCGTGATACTACGTAGCAGAGAACCTCGTGTTTCCTCGTCCGTGTCTTCAAGCGACGTGTGTGTCGTCATGTTACGACAAACTCCGTACAACTCAGATAAATCCGCGCGACGGAGTGTTACGTTGGCTGCACTCGAAATGTCGAGAGACGTTCGACGCAACTGTCGGTGAAATGCACTTGTACAGCTGACGTCAGCGGAGTGGGTGCTTCGCAGCTCGTCCCCTCCAGTCCTTGCAGGTTGTTTGACGGCCATTTTTACGCGATGTTAATCTGATCCATCTGTCAAAAAACAAATCACTGAAAAAACAGTGGAAAAAATGACTGATGAATCAGTGGAAAATGTCACTGAATCAATAAGTGAAGGAAAACTGGCCTTTTTTCACTGACTCAAATCAGTTAAATTCACTGCAGTGACTGTCGAATCAGTCAGATACTGTTAACTGATTGAGGCACTGATTTTCTCACTGATTCATATTCCAGTAAATACCGAACTAGTTTGTAAGTTTCGACATTTGTTAAGTTACAAACCTATTTGAGACTGCACTGTAATTTAACCTAGTGTTGTTTAAACTATATCACGGCTGTCAGTATTGCGCTTGTAAAAGGGGCGCTTAATTTTCCGTTTCATGCTTCTTTTTCCCAATGTTTCCTTTTCGTTTATTTTGTCTTGGGAACTTAATTATCCTTCTGTAAATATATAACTCATCGTAAACACCATGAAATTATATAAAAGTACTGAACACGTTGTNAACTTAATTATCCTTCTGTAAATATATAACTCATCGTAAACACCATGAAATTATATAAAAGTACTGAACACGTTGTTTACTCTTTCGGAATCGCGCAGCAGTTTATACCGGCTGTATTTGGACATATGATGATGACAAACACCAGGGCAGGGTAGAAGGGTGCACATGGCATCAGATTGACACATTCCATTTGTGGTGGAACGATACGTTTTCTATTAGGCCCTAAATGACCGCCAACATCTCGCCAGAATTACCTGTATAGAGTAAAAAATTTAAGTTCTTTCCATAAACGGTTCGTGCAACATTATATTANACATCTCGCCAGAATTACCTGTATAGAGTAAAAAATTTAAGTTCTTTCCATAAACGGTTCGTGCAACATTATATTAATACAAAAACAGCTTAGCGCGTCAGTGTATGACCTAAAAATAAAATTAGTGATAACGGCAAATGAATTAAAGTACTTGTTGATCCGGCTCTCTCAAGTTATTAGGGTTCATTATGACTGCCCGAAGTGAACGTCTGGCGGAAATTCATAGTCTGTTCTTTGCTAATTTCATAGTTCTAATACTGGTCTGTAACTGGCTGGCTGAGTTCAGTGTATGTTTCACTCGGCGTGTTGCCGCNCTAATTTCATAGTTCTAATACTGGTCTGTAACTGGCTGGCTGAGTTCAGTGTATGTTTCACTCGGCGTGTTGCCGCCTGTGCATGACCGAGGGAGGTCGAACAACGAACGTTGTTTTTGAACTTGTTTCACGTTGCATCTCACTGTTTACCCATTCCGGTCGCTGAGTAGGCGAAACAGTCGCAAAGCTGAGCGGCACACCTTGGACCGGTCGGCGTGAACCAATCTCGCTACGTCTCGTGCCTAGTCAGGTCAATCCCGCGTGATCGATTGTCGCTCTGATTGCAATCGCATCTATTTCCGCCCATCGCTACCAGACAGCAACGTAGTGAGTGACACACTGCTCTTCAGATAAATCTCGCGTGACAATCGCACGATTCATCAGTCGTCGCTTCGCCCCATCGGCTGGGAACGGAGTCCGGCGATTACCCTGTAATAAAAATGAGGCTCGCGTAATCAGCAGTGACTATTGACATCAGTCGTCACAGTCGCCTGTCATTTGGCGTCGTAGTCGAGAGGTTGTCCTCTCGCATCGTCCACGGCAACGACAGCCGTGTTCTTTCTCGTGAAAGCCGGCCAACCCGTCGCCAACCTGGCTCCTCCCATTTCGTCCCTTCTGCTCATCTGTCTCCACTGGCTGGAACCTCTAATGCATCTACACTTATTCATTACAGCCTTACTACACACGAATATAGGCTAATGTATCCAGTTTAATTGATTCGGCAATATTGAAACGTTTTACTGTATATAACCGTTCATGGTATTAAGAATGAAGGTTGTTATTTCTGTTGCTTCATCTTGTACCCTTGTCTTGTAGCCGTTGGTCTAGTGAGAAAAGTAAAGATGGGCAGGAGAAGGCGTAATAATTTGTAACTCAATCCTCACATGTTTGAACGCGGACCTCGGATTTTGACGTTTTTGTTTTAAGCGTTCTTATTCGTCTTCCTTCTACATTCTTTTGTCTCTTTCTAGCGTCTGTAGTAGACAGCAGTCAGCCATGTTTCTTTATTTATAAAACAGGTTATTATTTTTTAATCCACGCGGTTACTGTGAAGCACTGTCAATGTTTGGGAACGTACTTACTCCGTAAAGAATCGAATCCAGTACACCAGCACTTTGCTATGTGATTGTGCAAAAATTTAATCTGGAAATTTTTTAAANCCGTAAAGAATCGAATCCAGTACACCAGCACTTTGCTATGTGATTGTGCAAAAATTTAATCTGGAAATTTTTTAAATCCGCTTTGCAATTTACATGTTTGTTCAGGTTCCCGTATTTGTACATCAGTAATGATGCATAATTGTGCTGAACTATGGAAACGAAAATAAAATCAATAAACTGAGAAGTATGTTATGCTCTCAACATCAACGTACCAATGATAAAATAACCTTCCTAACGAACATTACAAGACGTAAAGCATTCAGAAGTTCTTGGAGAGATTAATGTCCCGAAATCTTTCTTATGAAAAAAACGCACGCGCAGAGTATAGTGCTTCATAGAGCAACATTGCATACGACCAGAAACTGTGTGCGAAATTGTTTCACAATTGAACATTAGTGTATTATATTTAGCCAATGAAATTTTGCGACGAGTCTGACGTCAGTTGGTAGTATTGGTAAATATCGTTTTGAGATTTTGGCTGTTTTAACTAACATTTAATGGATTATGGTAACATATTGTGAGATTGATGCACAGTGATATAAAAGATTTGGCAGGTTTGCTTGTCTTTAAAATCTTTGCTTTTGTAATCGTAAATATATACGTACTAAAATTTCTGCTAGTGCNCGTAAAGAATCGAATCCAGTACACCAGCACTTTGCTATGTGATTGTGCAAAAATTTAATCTGGAAATTTTTTAAAACCACTTTGTAATTTACATGTTTGTTCAGGTTCCCGTATTTGTACATCAGTAATGATGCATAATTGTGCTGAACTATGGAAACGAAAATAAAATCAGTAAACTGAGAAGTATGTTATGCTCTCAACATCAACGTACCAATGATAAAATAACCTTCCTAACGAACATTACAAGACGTAAAGCATTCAGAAGTTCTTGGAGAGATTAATGTCCCGAAATCTTTCTTATGAAAAAAACGCACGCGCAGAGTATAGTGCTTCATAGAGCAACATTGCATACGACCAGAAACTGTGTGCGAAATTGTTTCACAATTGAACATTAATGTATTATATTTAGCCAATGAAATTTTGCGACGAGTCTGACGTCAGTTGGTAGTATTGGTAAATATCGTTTTGAGATTTTGGCTGTTTTAACTAACATTTAATGGATTATGGTAACAGATTGTGAGATTGATGCACAGTGATATAAAAGATTTGGCAGGTTTGCTTGTCTTTAAAATCTTTGCTTTTGTAATCGTAAATATATACGTACTAAAATTTCTGCTAGTGCACTGTCTCGTGTTCTTTTCTGTTAATTAAGCTATATTGTGCGACATTTCTTCATTTCTGCAGCATAGCTACATCCGTCCATTTTTAAACAAAATAAACAACTTTGAAGATTCTCTACTCTACTAGGATTGGCCGTTGCCTCATGTCTCTTCATAAGAAATATTTAATATACGTGCCCTCTTTGTCTTGTCCTTAATCCTCTCAGTACCCACAATTCCCCACATTCCCTTGTTCCCTTCGTAACGAAGTGGGTATGATTTCGAACAGCCGTGTTCGTTTCGCAATTTGCAACGCATGTACGAAAAAAAAAAATATATATATNTTGTTCCCTTCGTAACGAAGTGGGTATGATTTCGAACAGCCGTGTTCGTTTCGCAATTTGCAACGCATGTACGAAACAAAAATATATATTTATTAAACGCATTTTCTTGCGTTGCCTTGGATTGTTTGCGAACAACAATGTCCAGAAAATGGCCGTAAGGAGTTGCAAAGCTACTGGAAAATAAGAACTGACAGTGTAGGGCGTGTGAAGGAGACATTCAAGGATGCATCCGTGCCCAGACCGAAATTCGGACAGCGACGATGTGACGTGGGGCCGCGGTGATGTAGTGTTTGGACTACTCGCCTCCCCGGCGAGGGTCACCCCTGGATTCCCACATGTGGGGATCGTGCCGAACGATGCCGCTGGTAGGCGGGTTTTGTCAGGGATCTCCCGTTTCCACCGCCCTTGCATTCCGACGCTGCTCTATACTCACCTCACTTCGCCTTCATCGGCTCTCAAGATCTCGATGCAAATAGCCGCCAAAATCTCTTCAGTCACTCACAATGTGACGTCGCAGCGTCGATGTGCTTTTCTTGGGCACCAAGCCAGGTAAGGACACTTGGCGGGTGAATTCGGACACTTCCCGAACCATTCCCTTCGTGCACTATGTCAGGACCTCTTGTGCACTATGTCAGGACCTCTCGTGCACTATGTCAGGACCTCTCGTGTACTATGTCAGGACCTCTCGTGCACTATGTCAGGACCTCTCGTGCACTATGTCAGGACCTCTCGTACACCAGTGGCGTACGTTGTTCCATTTTTCGACGGGGTGATCGAAAGTCCAGCGATTGTAAAAAGGAGGGGGGGGGTGCATTGCTATTAAAATTGGAGGCTAGCTAATGACCAATTATAAATTGTGGTTTCTGGAGTTTCTCCCTTTTGAAATTTTTTGCATGCAAATTTACAATTTAGCAGTACTGAAGATAATTTCATGATAAAATCATTTGTGCTCATCTGGCACATATTTAAGTTTGAGCTAACCTCAATATTATATTTGGCTGGCACAACCTTCAAATAATCACAATTAAAGTTAAATCTTTACATATTTTTCTCATACAAGGCCAGCGAGGCAAAGAAGCTACTTTCCAATTCGACAATTCATACTGTGATAACTATGAACAATTCGGATCTTGGGGGAGGCCCCGATCGCCTCCCCTTGCGTACGCATCTGTAATGCACTCGACGTGTTATACGCAGTTGTGAATCAGTAGGTTCGGAATCATAGCGGCCAGTGCTTGTTCAACCAGAATAAGTTCTATGGTTACTGTTACGCTGTAATTGTGAACCCAGCTATGTCCCGGCAGGGTGTGATGTAGGAATCACAAGCGGGCGTGCACCGGGACAGCAGCGGAGAGTTGGGCGGTTGTTTCGCAGAGGTGTGGGCCGCCGCAGGACGAGGTTCGTCGGGGCGCCGACAGATGGCAGCACGTGGGAGGGGTTGGCGGGCCGTCTCCTTCCCACACTCATTTATTGCCAATTATACGACCACCATCCGCTGCCCGGCCCCGGATTGGGTAGGTTTTCGAGCGCTGCGATGGGGGTTGGCTGGGGGATTGGCGGGATGGAGGGAGAGAAACGAGTTATCGGAGTGGGGTTCACGGGGGTAAAAACCCCTAACGGTGTAATTAATCTGAAGAGGGTTATGATGACGTATGGCGGGGTTGAAACTGCCATCAAAGAGAGCCAGAGGAACTAGCCAGGGGAGGGGTCGTGATGTCCTGCGGGGGAAGGGGTGAGGGTGGTTTTCAACGACGTGACATATGAACTGCCTCGTCGCTGAGGCATCCTCGTCTGGCAAGCAGTTGACCNGTGAGGGTGGTTTTCAACGACGTGACATATGAACTGCCTCGTCGCTGAGGCATCCTCGTCTGGCAAGCAGTTGACGGCCGCACAAAACATTTTCCGTGCGCGGGGAATTATTTGGAAATCACGCGAAGGCCGACCCTGAAGCCATTCTTCGTGCAGTTGGCAATCGCAACTTTATTGTTATATTACGTTTCGGCGACAGTTGCTGAATAAGTGGGATAATTTATTAAAAATATTGGTTTTGGTCTTGAGGAAAAATAGAGATTTATAATGGGCCTANGTGAGGGTGGTTTTCAACGACGTGACATATGAACTGCCTCGTCGCTGAGGCATCCTCGTCTGGCAAGCAGTTGACCGCCGCACAAAACATTTTCCGTGCGCGGGGAATTATTTGGAAATCACGCGAAGGCCGACCCTGAAGCCATTCTTCGTGCAGTTGGCAATCGCAACTTTATTGTTATATTATGTTTCGGCGACAGCTGCTGAATAAGTGGGATAATTTATTAAAAATATTGGTTTTGGTCTTGAGGAAAAATAGAGATTTATAATGGGCCTAGCCTACCTGGAGATATTTTACGTGTTCTAGACACAGAATATAGGTAGTTCTAAAGGCGACTTCGTTACGTCCAACAAATGCGTTAGGCCTAACACCTATGCCAATAATGCTTCCTCCAACAAAAAGTGTTTACGAACTCATATTCAGGTAAATAATAAACGCATGTCCATTGCTAATACCAAAATAAAACTACTAGGTTTAAAAATAGACAATAGGTTTAGTTGGACACCTCATACTACAGCATTGTGTGTGTAAAAAAACTGAGCTCTTTATGATTTTCTTTCTACTCAATTCAAAAATCTGTTACCTAAAAATTATACCTCGGACGTACACTTAACACATAGAATTAGGGTAAGTTAGGAAAAAAAAAACTTTTGCTACCTCTTTCCTAATACAGCACTGGTCCAATAAAGGGCCAGAGCAGCGCCGTTCCTGGGANAAAAAAAAACTTTTGCTACCTCTTTCCTAATACAGCACTGGTCCAATAAAGGGCCAGAGCAGCGCCGTTCCTGGGACAGTTTGCGAGAGGAGAAACATTCGCACACGCCTGCACTCTGAGACCGGGACGCTGTAGCTGTTGGCACTTTGCAGGGCGAAACCACTGGAAGAATGTTGCGGTGCCCGACTTTCAATATTCGAAGATTCTTTCCTCGCTTCATGCACGAAATTATGAGGGAGTTTTCATTTCAAAGCGCACAGCACGCTATGGTCCGTCGATCCTAATCAAGAGAGCGACCCTTACAGTTTATCCGCGCCACTCCGCTGGTTCGCTGGCAGACAGGAACAAATCTTCTCAAGGAAGATGGCGTTTGTATCGCGGCGAGCTCGAGCCCTGCAACAGATCGAGTAGGGAAGTCCGCAGTGATTGTATGGGAAGGAAGGGTGACTCAATACTGCTGACAAGGGCTTTGGACATTTTTAAAATAATAATAGTTGTTTCTAACTCTTCTCTATCCCTGTTCTGATTCGGTAGCGACAATGACTGTCAGGTTGTCAGATGGACACATAGGCCTACATTTTCATCTAACTGTAGTTTATGCTTAAAAATAATGCTCTGCCCGGCATTTCCACACATAATTCCTCATTTCCTGAGTTGGCGTGGAAAGACTAATGCACGGAGACTGGTCAGTACATATAAAAAAAACTGATAATATAACAGGTGTAACATGCAGTTCTTTAGAGCGCATCAAAAACCTGTGACCTTCCATAGAGACTAGTAGTTATAACTTAACATTGTACAGTTTTGCTAGCCGTTTTGCCGGACTTTGCGATGCGTATAATTTATTCACTGACAGCTGTATCCCGGCGCATCGGTATCTTTCTAAGGTTAGGTTGACACCCCGGGAGGAGGAGGGGGGGGGGCAAGGCCACGTAAAGAATTTGGCACCCCTGGTGCTTGGTAAACGGTCCCGTTTCAAAATTTATATATTAAAAATTAAGCCAGTGTTTACACACGCATGTTGCTTCCTATGTAAACATTTTATTTTAAAAAATAATGAAACTTATACTGGTACAAAAATACCGCATAACATATGTAATGAGCTACAATTCAGATGGAAATGTACAGTTACACCACGTGAGGGTCTTTGACGCCTCTTATTGAGACTGGGGAGTGACAGATGCCCTCCCTCCCCCTCCTTTTACCAACGCCACTGGCTACTGTTTATCACCCTGTCACTTGGTAGTGGGACACTAGATGTTTATCTCCAGCGCATAGTATATTCACAGGTTAGATAAGTACACAGAGACTAAGTGGCGTGACGGTTTCTTTGATTATGAGCGTACCCATTCGCTGGTTGGCTGCGCGACGCTCTTAAAACGGGCTTTACGTCAGATTGGCTGCGAAAGGTTCCCTGTTGGTCGGGCTGCCGGCTGGCGTGTAGGTTCCCGGTCGCTGATTGGTGAACGGCACGTAGGTACCGACATGGTGGGCGGTGACGAAATGTTCGCGGAATAAGCGGCTGACCCTGAGGTTCCATCGGGCATATCAAACTTACGATAGCCGTCCAATCATACGCTTGACGGAAAGGCCCAGTAGCGTGGGGACAAGCGCCTGTTCCCCTCTGGGATGCACGCGAAACTGGGCGGCTTTCTCCCCCTCCCCCTTGCCACAAGGNAGCCGCGGCGCCAGATGTCGCCCGCCACCTTTATCCTTTCACGACGACCCTCGCGAGGTGGTCCCTTCCCCACCCCCTCCGCCTGCTCGCGAATTACGTGAGGCGCCCGTCCTAGCCGGCCTTCGTGTTCCACGCACGGTCTTGTCTCTCGAACCAGTCAACTTTTTTTAACCGTTCTCAAAGCAGTTTTCTGATATTTTCTGTTGACATACTGGGCATGTTGGCAGTCAGCTGAGTGTGTTCATGAGAGTGTGAAGAGATCTGGCCGACTCTTTAACATCGAGGTCTTGAGAGCTGACGAGGGTGAAGCGAGATGAGTATGGAGCAGTGTTGGAATGCAAGGGCTGGGGAAACGGGAGATCCCCGAGAAAACCCGTTGGCCAGCGGCATAGTCCGGCAGGATTCCCAAGTACGAAAATCCGGGGGGTGACCCCCGCAGGGAATATAACCCAGTTCGCCTTGGTGGGAGGCGAGTAGTCTGACCACTACTCCACCGCGGCCCCTAGTGTGTTTATGCAAAGATAATCTGTATTTGAGGCGTAGGTGGGCACAGCTGTAAACAGGACTGCCTTTAGAACTGTTAAAAAATGTGCACTCATTCGTGAGAGAGACTACATGCAAAGGACCTCCCATTAGGAAAGAATTAAAACACGTGAGTTCTCCCCTGGGAATTACAAGCCCCATACAATACACGTGGTAAACAAAGTGAGGCTCACGGGTTTTTTTTTTAAATTTTAGTTCACTTGTTGGTTTCGTTGTTATAGAGGAAGCTGGGCTCTGATGTACTTGAAAGAAATACTACAGAGAAATCTGTGCTAGCCTGGTCAGTTACATCAAGGTGTTTGTACCTGGGTCCTTGGAATAGGGCCTCCCGTTACCTAAACACTGTCCACACTATGCATGAAAAACCTGCCTACAGCAGTTTTTTTTTAAGCTGAATATTATATGGCTTGAAGTTTTCAAATCATGTAAGTGTGATATTTTCGATATTACGCCTCTACCGCAAGAGGGAGGTAACCGCTCCAAGATGGTGCGGTTACTTTATTTCCAGATTTAATATTTTTTGAAAACCAAGTTGATCAAAGCTTAGGGAACATCTTAACAGTTAATTTGAAATCGAACTTTCTTTTCCTCGCATGGTTCGTTTCACATCTGTAAACGCAATCAAATGTTCCCCCGTTATTTATTNCATCTGTAAACGCAATCAAATGTTCCCCCGTTATTTATTAATTTCTTTCTCACTTGAGAAAATACAAATATAACTGAAACCGCTTAAAATAAAAAATAAAAATGTTAATTAGTTATCTTTGACATGTCAAGCTTTGATTTTTAATGTCCGGTCATTAAGTTTTAATTATAAATATATAAAAAAATTGAAGATGTGTATGATTTCTTCCCCTTAACACATTCTGACCCAATATAAACAATAATTGTGTACAAAACGCACGCATCATAAATNTAATTTCTTTCTCACTTGAGAAAATACAAATATAACTGAAACCGCTTAAAATAAAAAATAAAAATGTTAATTAGTCATCTTTGACATGTCAAGCTTTGATTTTTAATGTCCGGTCATTAAGTTTTAATTATAAATATAAAAAAAATTGAAGATTTGTATGATTTCTTCCCCTTAACACATTCTGACCCAATATAAACAATAATTGTGTACAAAACGCACGCATCATAAATNTGTATGATTTCTTCCCCTTAACACATTCTGACCCAATATAAACAATAATTGTGTACAAAACGCACGCATCATAAATTTTCTTGTTTGCAACACCTGAAAGTCTGAAAGAATTAAAAAGTTAAGCGATTCATAATGGCGGATTTCTAGGCGCAAATTAATTTCCTGCTCGTGTATATCTGCTAAGCATGCACTAAATGCAGAATTGGTGCATTTGAACGTGAAGTGGCGTTTTAAATAATCGCAGGCAGTTTCAGAGCTGCTACTTTCATTGTCCGCCCTTTGTCGGTAAAGCTTGAAATTCAAAATCCAACACGTTCAGTTCAGAGCATTCGTTGGGTTCCGACACAAATTTATTTTGCTGTTACAAATTGGTGAGGCTGAATGTTGACAAAATATTAAACTCGGACACTTCATGCACGGTTTTTATCCATTTTCGAAGCTAATTACGGGTAAAAAACAAACAAAAGTAAAATAATTTCTGTATAAAAAAGTTGAAAACAAATTAAAATGCAATAATTAAAAAACAATGTCTATGCAAAAAAGGTTTTAAGAAATGTTATAAAACAACTTTCAACCAAAAAATAACTAACCCTTTACAAAACTTTGCAAAAATGNAAAAGGTTTTAAGAAATGTTATAAAACAACTTTCAACCAAAAAATAACTAACCCTTTACAAAACTTTGCAAAAATGAAATGCAATATTTACGAAAAAATTTAAAAAACATCCACTAAAAATAAAATAAAAACAGGCAACAACACAACAAAGAAAACAAAAAAAAAACAATAACGGACAGAAAAGTATTTTTTATCT
Source organism: Clitarchus hookeri (assembly GCA_002778355.1). Lineage (NCBI taxonomy): Eukaryota > Metazoa > Arthropoda > Insecta > Phasmatodea > Phasmatidae > Clitarchus > Clitarchus hookeri. The sequence goes on from NQII01000656.1 coordinate 163,647, forward strand.
GGATAAGATTATCCTAGGTGGTTTATGAACTAAAATATGCAAGAAACGAAAGTATAAAAAAAATAATTGTTACAAAAAATTATCAAGAAGTGACGAAGGATGGATCAAGAAAAATAATCAAAACGAAAAAAATAAACAAAAAAAGAAGACACGAAAACACACAACAGCAGGCCGAATCACATAAAAAAAAACATTTCGTAAACGGTACAACTTACGTGAGAGTCAAGAAAAATGATCCGGTCGAAAACAAACAACACGACACAAGCAAAGAAGACACGAATACAATAACGAGAGGTGTGAATCAACACAAGAAGACCTCTCTGTGACTGAATGGTCAATTAAAAAAATTTCCATTTGTAATTTGCCATACTGAAACCTCATAAATGTGGAGTGGTGTATCAACTTGGGGGTGGGGAGAGGGGGCCTCTACATTTAGTAAAGGGCGCCAGAATGAGATAATTGGGCACCTAAAGTGGCTTTGTTGTTCGAAATGCGTTGATATACTGTATACAATCTCTAGTGAATTCTTATTTCTGATACTTATATACGTACATGCACCATGTAACTGAGGTTTTGGTCGCACAAAAATTGACTTAAAGAGAAGCAAAAATCTCTTAAGAAGGGTGCTTTAAGACGTGCCACCTCTTAATTGAGAGTTGTTTCGCCATTGCATATGTGACAGTGCTTGAATTACGTCACGAATGAATATTCTCACATCCACGAATGTCACAAACAATAGCTATCATACAAGTTCCTTAGCGTCACGCCATGTTATGGCAAAGAGTACTGCAATTCCTTAATGGCGTAGAAAGCATACTTTTCCAGTCGGGCTCCATCTTTAAAAAATGTCTATCACACCGCCACTGCTCCTGCGTCCACGTCCCGAACAAGCTCTCATTTCAGCTTTATTATTATTTTTTTGTTTGGGATAAACAATACGATTATGTCGATTCCCAAAGATTATTAATGTTAGACGACAAGTAGTTTTATATCAGCTACAGTCAGCTTAAGAAGTAATAAATAATTTATTGCCCGTGATTCTTCTTGATAAACTCTTAAAAGCGGTAAATTGCGATTGAGTTACATTTTTAAATTGGTTAAAAAAATTATATACTTAAAAATTAAAAAAAAAATTGGGTTAGTTAATTATTTATTATTTTTAAATTGAACATATAAATTAAATTTAATATTACATTATTCTTGCTGAATCAAATTTTATGCACATTAACGATAGTTAAACAAATAATACTCCCTGCGTTGTGTGGCTACTGCCTTTTTCTGAGAGGCGGGAAATTTTTTTATCTTACCTTAGTAGTGTAATCCACAGCATAATCCAGAATGCGCATCTTAAAATACGTTCGATATTAAGGTAGAAGTAAAAATAAACTGACCTCAGAAGCTATTTTAAGAAATGTTACGAACGGTATAGTAATGAAGGAATTCCAGTATGATGCTGGGTTCCATGCGAGTCATCGTAATTCCAGTGGGCATCTATACAACTCCAGTGGGGATCTGGACCCGCGACCCCAGAAGGCGACGGGTGCGCCGCGCCTCCACTGTGACGGCAGGAGAGAGAGTGAGAGTGGCCCCGGGAGAGAGAGAGAGAGAGAGAGAGAGAGAGAGAGAGAGAGAGAGTGGGAGAAGGAGAGCGCGAGATCTTCAAGGTCGGCAGCAGTTGCCGCTGCCCGCACGTAACTCGTGCAGACGTGCGTGTTGGTCGTCCGGTAGCTATTTCTGTCGGCGGCTTCCTCCCCCCTCCCCCGCGACTTCTAATGGGGACAGTACCAGGGGCGAGGATGCACTACACGCACCACGTCACCACTTCGCGGGCGCACACACCCGGAACCCCTTACGACCACTGCCCTCCGTGCAACAGCGGCGCAAGTTTCCGCCAGTCCGCGATCGTTCTCCACTCACGTTTTCTCCGCTACGCAATGAATAAGGAAATCCTATTACGGTTTAACACTTACAGTGCAGCACATACTTACAGACACCCCAGGATAAGATAGGAGTTAGTTGCCCACTCACAACTATCATTACTGGCCCACACTTCACCAAATACGCATAATGTACCATACAACATTCATTACCGGCCAACTGTCATCCAATATGACGGCGAGTTAGCAGTCATCCAAAATGAATAAGTATTTATATTTAAATACGTTCCAGGTATGACGGACAATCGAACTGCGAACAGTCTGTACTTAAATATTATTCGACACTTCTGAGAACATATTGATGCTCCATTGCGTTTTCACGAATATCCGCGACAATAGACCATCAGTAGAGCCACCTGTTTTTTGCGAAAAGATTTACACGAAGGCTAGTCTCAGTATCTTTGTGTACAACTGCAGTATTATTTGACTATTGGCCGCTTTATTTTGTGTTAAGACAGTCTGTTACATGAGTTAGCCAATCGGAATTAAGTTTCTCCGATACTGACCGTCCGTGATTCGCAAGCAGGCAGATAAGACGCGGGACAAAACCAATTGATAGTAGTTAGAAATAGTAGGTCTGAGCACATATGGGTCTTCGGACAGGTTCACAGAACTAGCCGCCATCTTGAATTCCTCCATTTTGGGTGACCTTTAACCTTGCCTCAAAATGTCCCCTTTTCCCCTAAAAAAACTGCCAAAATCGCCAGGACTTCCCTAAAAAATTACCCTTTCCCCAAAATTTCCCATTTTCCCATCATATTTCTCACAAAAAAGTCCAGAACAATGTGGCTGGGCACTTGCGAATCCGACGCAATCTGGTAAAAATTGTGAAAATTCCCGCCGTATTCTGCAATTATTTACAAGCACTTCACGCTCTGTCATTCCATGCCAGTATAATCCACCTTGTCTGAAGAATGTTCGAGTTCATTGCCCTCCCATGCAACTTCATGCACTACCTTGTTACAAGCATAAATTCTACGACCTATTTCATGTACGTATATACTAACGACAGCAATACGAATCACGCACACGTGTATGCTAATTGTACATATACTTGTAACACTTATGCTAATCGTTTACAATTCAATCACACTGCCATCTTGCCTTCGTCCCCGCCATCTTGGATTCCCATCATCAATCATAACATAGTCATCACCCCCGATGACGAAAAGGAAAACCGAGCAAGTTTGGCTTAAACCCACTTATAAAAATAGTTGGCTGTAATTTCTGAACCATTTAAGATACAGTCACCAAATTCATAACATAGGCATCACCTTCGACGACTAAAAGGACCGCAGCGGCCAAGTGTAGCCTAAACTCACTTATAAGCATAGTTGGCTGTAATTTCCGAACTGTTTAATATATATTTACCAAATACATTTCATAGGCATCACCCGCGACAACAAAAAGAACTGCAGGTCCAAGTATGGCTTAAGCACTCTTATAAGCATAGTTGGCCGACATTTTCCATTCGCCGAAGCTATAGTCACCAAATTCATATCAGAGGTCTCGCTCTCAAAAACGATCAGGGTGGTGGGTCAATTATGCTATAAGCCCTCTTATAAGTACAGTTGACCACCATTTCCCGATTGACCATCAATACATGGGTGCCAGTACAGGTATAAATTGTGTATATATAAAGATAACCTGTTAAATTATACAACATTAAAATTAAGAATATAAAATTATTATTTATGAATATATTGGTACCCGACATCGTATTCAAAACAAATTGGCTATATGACTTTGATCTAGGTCATGGGTGAAACCTAAAAATATGAATTTTGTGACTATTACTTTGATTGTTGGAAAATGGTAGCCATTTATGCTCATAAAAAAGGTTTAAGGCATAATTCATTTTTCATCTCGGATAAATTTGCACTGGTCTGATACATTCCAATTTTCATGTGTCTCTAAGTTCGCAGCTATCTGATACAGACACAATGCACTTAAAACACGTTCTGAGGTAAGGCAACCACTGTCCTGTATTCGTGGCTCGGGCTCGTTACATAACTACTTTAAAAAAATCTAAGATAAATTCCTATGCCTACTAAAGTCAATAAGGCGTCGAATACATGCGAGTAATCAAATTTTATAGCGTCACATTAGTATTCGACTCGAAAACAAGAGCCCGAAAATATATAACACTTGGTATATTTACGTACACAATTCTGTGTTTAAAAAATTCAATATGGTGCTGATAATTGCTTCATAATCACGCTTTCTGACGTAATATTCAAATTATCTTTGAAAATATGAATCCGTAGACATGCTTCATGAAATACCAATACAGTACAGGCAGGTAGCCTCATTACCTATAAAAAATCGCTGGCGATCTGGGTAGTTCCAGGCGATTTCTTGTAGTAAACCTCCCTTGCTGGCGCTCGGAGCCAAGGAGAAGACATTATCCAAGCAAGGTGTATCGTAATATTATTAGTGTTAATTACGATGTTGACAAGGATGACGCAAAATTCCCTGTCGTGCTTGGTTACTGATCCTCTGTTTGACCCCAGGCTCCGGTAGGCAGGACATTTTCTTGGTGGGGGGAGGGGAGAGTGGCGGGCACTGCCGTAATGTTGGGGTTTTGTCGTGGTTCTTCCGTTTGCTTCCCCGTCCTCATTCCGCTGCGTCTCCACCGTCATCTCGTCTCACCCCTCTCATTCTTCGGGCTGGCGACAGCGACAGGTCTGTCTCTCGGTCAAGGCAGCCGGCATCGATCAGCGCCAACCTACCCTCATTTCCACCACGTTAAGAAACACACGTTGACTCTCATTTTCCCCAAGCGGTCTGTTGTCATACTTATCCCTTGACTGTGGCGTCACTCTGTGTATACAGAACAAGTTTTTAGTCAACTAGGCCTACAGAGAGACACGACCTTCACGCCAGTTTAAGTTGTTGCTTACTTTCAAGGCATGCTAGTGATCTTGCTGTCGGCGCCATGTTTGTTTTCACGCTTGCCCTGCCGTGTCTCTTATCATCTATAACAATTTTTATCAGCAGTCACAAACCATATTACGGATACGAAACATTTCGTACATTGAGACCGGTACAAACGCAAGGGCAATGCCGGAAGGGGTGAAGAATGGAAGTTTATACACTCGACTAGTATTATTGGCTGTTTACGTCACCTGGTTGAACACTACACAAAATGAAGATGACGGGACGTGCAACATCTCGTTGGTCATGAAATGAGTTGTGCTGGAAAGTAGAGCAAGTGATTAGCTGCCAGGTTTCCACCGAAGACTGTGTGCTTGAATCTAGGATGTGCGCTCTTTTGCAAATCAGTGTGTTCACTCAAAAAAGCCAGCCTTAATGGAGAACTTTTTTCAGGTCTGTAAGATGCCGTAATGTGTCCTATGGAGAGAACAATGATGAAGCGAGGCTGGGGACGTGAGTCGGTGACTTCGGCGGTGGCGAGACGGGGCCGTGACCCCTGGAAAGGCACGTGCGAAAGTCGCGAGAGGCAGGCGGCGTCGTCCCAGCGGAGACGCCGGCCGCAGACGTCCACAAAGCGTATCCGCCATGTTTACAGTTCGCTCGCCCGGAGCGCCAGTGTCTCTCATGGTGCCGGCGGGAGGGGATGTTTAAACAAGCAGTGGGCCAGAAAACTGTTCAAAGAGGCGGCTCTTCTAGCCCGTTGTTGGTGGGAGAGGG
>NQII01000656.1:169258-181076 GCA_002778355.1 Clitarchus hookeri
CTGCGTGTCGAGACGAGCAGCAGTGCTGCCAACAGATTAAATTAACTAATTCCCTCGCGGTGAGACCATGCGAAGTCGCTGCCCCCCTTCGCCCCGTCGGTTTCAATCATCGCCGCTCTCTTTCTAGCCGTCTGGAGCGCTTGCACGCACGTTTCTTCTCTCCCTCCCGCTCCTTCTCGCGTGTCTTCCTTCCCCCACCTTCCTCTCTTTCGCACTCTCTTTGTCGGGCCTGTACACACTAATCTACTCGCACAGGTGGGTCATAATTCAACGCCGTGCCCTCACCCTCCCAAGCTTCGCCGCCTATTTCCCAGGCCGACGGGACAGTTGGGAGGGGGACTCCAGGGAGGATATATAAAATCCTCGTCCTCATCCTTTGCCTGGATTTATTCCGCTCGTTCCCTTCTTTCTTTCTGCCCCCCCGACAACGGCTGTTGATATTTACGCGCATAGAATGCGTTTGGTGGTCTCCTGCACGTTATCATGACCCATCGACCTGAATTTGCTTTGCAAACGCCACTTTGTTGTGCTTTAGACCGTGGTCTGCATAACTTTCTGGAGTACGGCAGTGTTGGTCAGTCTGCTGTCGTGATAGCACATGCCAACACACGTCGCCGTTGACAATGCTGAGACATGGCGAGCTACGACGGCAAGGAACTAAGGAGAATGGTGAACTATGAACTTGTCGTTACAACCAGTTTTACACAGTTCCTGCAGACATTTTCGCTACGTTAAAACTAATATGTAGTCTCCTATGCTTTTTTTTTTTTTTTTTTTTGCTATATTGATAATTACTGTCTTATTTCGGTACAGACTCTGAATAAAACTAGTTGCTACAAGTTGATAAATATGCATAAACCATTAGTGCACAATTCCCCTTAAGTTAGTCAGTTCTGGGAGAATTATTTTTTAACCCACTCTTTTAACAGATGATAAAGTATGATTTGCAGTGCGTATACTTGCTCTGAATTGTGATAGGTAGGGACAGGTTTATTTCGCAAAAATATTTATGCTCATGCTAGACTTCATTATCCTACGCTCACAACCACAACTTCCTTTGGTTATTGGCCGCGCGTCTACGTGAGAAGACATGTCCTTATTTGACTGGGCCAATCAGAACAAAGTACTCCGGTACTGAACGTCCGTGATTCGCAGACAGACACTTGAGGCACGTGACATCGAAATCATCCAACCACGAAAGCACACATGAATAAAAGTGTTTTGGAGAACAACTGGTCTTGAAATATTTTCGCGAAAAACACCCGTCTCTAGTGATGGGTAATACGTAGGGCCAGTGACTTTTCGCGTAAAAATCGGAGCACACAGTAGACTTCAATACTACATACACACCTCAGCTGTTGCCTCCATTGGCTGCTGGTGCCGTGTCCGTCCTCGACCAAGCCACTCAGGACTAAGTAACTCCGACACTGAACCTTCGTGATTCGTGCGCAAACGGTTGACACGGACCAGAACATTTGTTAGCCAATCAAAGACGCTGGACGACCCTACAGTGCTTTGGACTGTATCTTGCCTCGAAATATTTTCGCTAAATATCACTGCCCCTAGTAATACGTAATAAATCAACCGACGNTTTGGACTGTATCTTGCCTCGAAATATTTTCGCTAAATATCACTGCCCCTAGTAATACGTAATAAATCAACCGACGGCCAATCCTATTCCTGCCATGATCAAAAGTGATTGCAAAATAAATCTGTACTTGGTAGAATTTTTGTATAGTGGTATTCCTGTACACGCCAACCAGGAGTACCTACAAATGTCCGCTACATTTACACAGCACAGACACGTGCGTCGTGGGTGTGCTTTAGAGCGCTGCATGCAGAGCTCTGACTGCAAACGCGATTGTTTGGAGTGTCATGTGTCATGATAACAGACTCCCGAGCGCCGTGAATAAATACTCATAGTGATAATGCACACTACGGCGAATTATGTTTAAGAATGCGTTTTCGCGACTCGGACCGTTTTCAGTTACGGGGACGACTTGCTTCAACAATACACTTCACGTAAAACTTAGCTTGGAGACGACTGGTGTTAACGCTTCCGTGAACAAATAAAATGTAATTTGAATAAAACTAAGAAAACAATTTGCATCTCGTAAGTTCTCTAAACACTTTTATTCGGATAGACAACACTTGAGCATAAAAAATCAACGCGGTGAAAGTATTTATTAAAATGTTTTACTTCGGTTTATCAAAGGAGTCGAACAATTTCACGTTTAAAATTCCGTGACCAGTGCTGCAACAAAGCTATTTAAATTTCTCTTTGTATTATTTATTTATATTGTACGTTAAAATTGCAACTTCAATGAGGGCGTAATGTTTGATGTTAAATTATCTGTAAAAGTGCATTTCACGCAAATAATAGGCCTATATTGGATTTAATATGTTTTTTGGCGTGAAAAGTGATGTTAAACACACTTTATGCGTACGTAAAACTAACGCTTAAAAAATAATTTTTTCCTGGCAATGCCTCTGCGATTAAATTTAGATTTCTAGCAGGTTCTTCACATGAAGGCAAGATGCGTAGATCTTAGACAACATGTCATTTCCAACACTTGACAATAAGTTCTGAAAGTATCTGTCGGTATGAAAATTAACATAAATATAAAATAGGTTTTAGCACTGTCTTGTGTCTGCGGGTAATGACAAGTTCGAGGAACTTTTTTCCATGGCGCGAACAGTACGTGGAAACAGATTCTGTTGGTAGAAAAACAGTATGACGAAGACGAAATCATCTGTGACTCGTGACTTAACGCGTGCCTTCCGAGTTTAGCTTGAAGAATTCTCAACGCATTGGGTCATCTGCATTATACGTTATGGACATACAAGCATATGGTCATTTATTTTTAAATTCAACTAGTGTCTTTAAGTTTTTTTTTTTCTTTTCTTGCGAAATTGAGTAAAATTCTTATGGCATGCAAGATCCACAAAACGTGTTATGAAGTACATCTGTGTGAAGTCACAACCTTGACACTTCTGTGTTGGAACACACTTCTGTGTTGGTTGTGTGAAGTCACAACCTTGTGTGAGGTCACAACCTTGTGAGCAGTGTTGGAACACACTCCAGTGTTGGAACACACTTCAGTGCTGGAACACACTTCAGTGTTGGAACACAACGGCCTAGAGCGCTGTGCCTAATGTCTTAACCGCCTTGGCAAACGCAAGAAGTTGGAGGAAAGTAAAGGAGGGTTAGAGAGAGAGAGAGAGAGAGAGAGAGAGAGAGAGAGAGAGAGAGAAGGTGAAGTGTGTTCACATGCTCACGCTCGGGGACAGCTCGGTGGGAGAGATTCTAACACGCGAGCTGGCGGTGAGGTTGGGCCCGCGATGTCTGCAGCATGACTCACTCGACGACTCGTAATTGTTGAACATCCGACAAGGAAACAATGGTTCTGCTGGCCCAATCGTCCACACACTCTACACTCGACGTCTTTCCCGAGTGCAAACCCGCGACACTCTTCCCAGTTCAGTGCTTCGTCCCAGGGTAGACGAGCACATAAAGACGAGATTGCGTGCAGATTCCGTTGATGTAAGCGTGCCCATTCTCTGATTGGCTGCGCAAGGCTCCGGGGACGGACCTTGTGTCAGAGTGACTACTGCGTGCTGCGTAAGGCTTCTTATTGGCTACTTTGTCGGCTGGCGATCAGGTTACCAGGCGCTGATTGTCGAATGGCGTTCTGATACGTTGCTGGCTATTGCCGTCATGTTGCTGGCGTGTGCGGCGCGGGGCCGCGGTGGTGTAGTGGTTAGACTACTCACCTCCCACCTAGGCGAACCGGGTTCTATTCCCGGTGGGGCCACTTCCGGATTTTCGCGTGTGGGAATCGTGCCGGACGATGCCGCTGGTCGGCGGAGTTTTCTCGGGAATATCCCGTTTCCCCCTGCCTTTCATCCATACTCACCTCACTTCATCCTCACTGGCTCTCAAGACCTCGACGTTAAATCCGCCCAAATCTCTTCACTGGAGTTGGCGCTGTAAGCAGCCAGCTGCTTCACTTCTGTAATGCAAGTTCTCTGTGACTCAGTCCTTCACACGGACAGCTCTGCCGCTGTGCAAGACCGCGCTCGGCGTTTCCGGAGGACGGTGCGACGACGCCATCTTCGCCGAGCCCAGGCACCGGGACGCCCTTTTGTCCGCCCGTGTTTTGTTGGGCCGAATTTTCGTTTGGCGCCGTTGCCTTGGAGACGCGCTGGCAAAGCAGGGCGATCGACCCTCCTCACCCCGCGCGGCGCCCACCCACGTACTCTTCCCCGCCCTCCGTCCTTTTTTCCGCCCTTCCTTCCCACCGCGTGCGTCCCTTCCTTGGACCCCACTGCGTCCTGCACCTTCCTATCTTCACCTACTCGGCTATCTCTAGGCCTTCTTTCCTACGGTCGCCCGCAAAATCCCACACGCCGCGGAAGAAGCAGCTGCGGAGAGGCGCATGTTGCAGCTAACGTTGAAGCCGAGAACAGTTACTGAACCACGAGTCCAGAAGTTTCTAGTCAGGCCTAGTCGCGCATGCAAGCTGCACTTTGGGTTTGTTCGCAGGTGAGAGCAGAACGTAATTAGAAACTGGAGCACACCGCTACCAAGCTCTCGTACTTGTCAGAGGGTAGTTTAGCTTAATGACTAGCATTTGTACGGAGGAATGCCATTAACCCTTTTCTGTATTCTAAATAGTGAAGAACAATGTTTATAATTTGTAATGAAGGGGACCTTACAGTTATAACTATATAAGATCTATAGTATCATTACATAACTTATGGTATCTTGGGGGACAGCAAAAAAAAAAGTATTTTTGAAAGAGTGATATTGTGGAAAATACCTTAGAAGAAAGGAAGTAACGAGTTATAGAACAGACTACTAAAGTATATGTGTAGAAAATATGTTAAACAAGTAAAAGTGTAAAGAGCGAATATATTCAATGGACGCATCAATTTCTCAAGCAGTGGTGCATGAAATTGCAGTAAACATGAACATTTTTGGGAAAGTTCCAAATGAAATGGTTGGATGGTCTGGATATAAATTTGAACAGAAGTTTTAAAGAGTGAGTGAATGAAGAGATTTGGCGACTCTTAACAACGAGGTCTTGAGAGCCGATGGTGAAGTTAGGTGAGTATGGAGCAGCGCCGGAATGAAAGGGCGGAGGAAACGGGAGATCCCCGAGAAAACCCGCCGACAAGTGGCATCGTCTGGTACGATTCCCACACGCGAAAATCCGGAGTGAACCGACTGGGGATTGAACTCGGTTCGCCTTGAAGTTTGAAAGAGGTAGCAAAAGAGTTAATGAAATGGAAGCAAGTTTTCAGAACAAAACTTGATTATTAAGGTTGACGGTTTGTGGAGAGATAGTTGTTTGTATGTTGAAAATATAAGTCAATCCTTTCAGAAACGAAAATTGCACACCAACAATTTTTCTTAAGTATGCTTTTAATTACATCGAAATTACCTTCCTGGCCACTAATATAAGTTAATTCTTAATGTTTTAAGTTAGATCGTGTACCTACACAGGACTGTCACTTCTGTGATGTCCTTTTCTCTTATGGGAAAATAATTAATGAAATGAAACGCACGACTCAAGATGGTTTGCATCCATTCTCATTGCCTGGCGTGTTCAACTTTAATTGTGTACTGTCGGTACTGGTTTCACAAAGGTGTATTTTTTAAACGTATTTTGTGATAAAAATAGTAATTAAAAACAGTCCTAGGTATGCTAATTTTACAGGAATCTGTTTGTACATCAATTATAAAAGTTGAAAATTGCTAACAAAGAAATATTGTAAATATTTAACTTTAATTTCCCTGTTTTAAAATAATTTCTATTTTGAAGAAATTAGAAAACACAGCTTAACTAATGCACGGAATAAACCTGTCGGACATGCACGTTGGATCCTAGGAAACAGTCAACTTTTCCCGCGACAAACCGTCGTCTGTAACCGTCCCGTGTGACTTTGTGAAAAGAGAAACACACGAGTGTCGGTAGGTAGAGTGAGGAAGCCAACACGTGCGTGCCTGGTGGGAGTCGCCGAGCGCGCAGTCAAAGGACACTACGTGACCAGGAAGGAGCCTCTCGACGGAGTATCACGTCCGTCTGACGGCCACTGTGCCAGTCCCCTCNNGGCAAACCAACGGGCCAGCGCACGTACTGTGTGTTGTGTTTGCAGGCCAGCCCCGGGCCGTCATCCTCGCAGGATGCTGTGGTCCACCGGACCCGTCCCTCGTCGACCAGCGTTGATCTTCCGCTCTCGCGGGAGGCAAGCCTTCCCTTGCTGCCAGGAAACGAGAGCTTCGTCCCCGATGTGCAGCCAAAGTTTTGATACGCCCAGAAAACAACACGTTCTCCTTCGCAATTCTTTTTTACCTTTAATAACACGCTGCTCGATGCATCTTCCAGTGTACGTAGACTCACGTTGAAGAATGAGGCTTTGCGACATGGCGACGTGCCTGTCGATCGTGAAACAATATTTCTGAATTACCGCAACGGCGATGTAGCCCAACAGTGTAGAACATTATATTGCATATCGCGATATTAGCGGTATACGATGTTGGCGATATTCAACGTTGGTAGGTAGGTGGGGAGTAGCGTCTCGTTGACAGCGAGGTCATTAGAGACGGAGCGAATTGCATGGTGAAGGAGGAGCGGGGAAGGAATAGGCCACGGCGCGTAGTAAGGAACCAGCCCAGCACTCGCGTGGAGTGATTTCAGGAAACCGTTGAAAACTGAAACCAGGATGATCGGACCGGGATTCGAACCTAGAGTCTACCGAATACGGGTCCGAAGGTGTACCACTACGCCACCCCGCTCGGTAGTAATGTTGGCAACAAGCGATTCTTGCGATGTCAGTATAAGCGATATTGCAACATATCGTCATCGATTTTAAATATTTTCTGGTAGCGGTATATTGCGCTGATGCCGATATGGTCAGTACTGCGAAGTGGATATCGTACAGCCCTGCCAAATAGCTCAGATTTCCGGGATGATTTTCTTGCAATGAGAATGACAAAAGTTAATTCGTAATGAAAATTTAAGCAAAGAGCTTTGGAAATCCAGCACTCTTTACAATTGGATCGCTATTTACATACAATTTAGTCTGTCATAACAGTGGATATAGTACGACAAAAATAAACACCAACAATAAAGGGGAGTAGATTATTACGGTTCGATGAAAAATGCTTCTGTTAGAAATTGTGTTTCTGTTGTCAGATGCATCTGATAGCGATTGTTTGTAAAACAAATTGTAAATATTATAACTAGAATATGTGTACTACTCTTCAGTGTGTCTTGGCTAAACATTCCATCGCTAAAGTCTGTTTTATCCGTTGGTAACAAGAGCAATAAATCAATCTTTCTGTCTATGCATGTGTGGGTATGTACGATACTAAATTATTGCTTTGTTGAAGAGAGAATTTTTCATCGTGTATTCATAGACATAAAAAAAATTACCTTTATTAATTTCAATACNATTGCTTTGTTGAAGAGAGAATTTTTCATCGTGTATTCATAGACATAAAAAAAATTACCTTTATTAATTTCAATACCGAGAACGCAGTTTTCGAGAAGTCTAGATCATTGTAGTTTTCAGAGGTTTAAGATTTTTGCATGTAAATAAAGTTATAAAAAAGAAGACCGTTCCATTATAATAAATGGAACAAATATTATGATTTTTATTTATCACAGCAACAATTACACGCAGTGCAAATTTAATTACTCATTTAGAGAAGAATTTCNAATATTATGATTTTTATTTATCACAGCAACAATTACACGCAGTGCAAATTTAATTACTCATTTAGAGAAGAATTTCATTTATTACGGCGTGACATAGGTGCAGTTATCATGTAGAAAGTTGAAGTTTTGTGTAGAAATATTTTTAGGAAGAAACAAATTTTAGTATATGCTTTTAGGTCGTCAGCATTTTGTGTCATCCTGCAAAAATTACAATATGTCAAAGAATAAATACGATTAACGTGCGACAAAACATTAAGTAGGCTCTACTATATTTATGGAAGTAAAATTTGCAATAACTTGTGAATTATAAGATGGCAATTTTAACAAATACTCAGAATTTTCTCTGAAAGACGCGTACAATTTTGTTTGCCCCTATAGTGTGTCTGTTAGGTCCTCGTTTGTTTGTGGGGCACGCCCCTTCCTGAGCGCCGTTCCTCCGAGGGCTTACCCAGCCCCTGGTTTCCCCCAGTCCTTTATCAGAATGTCCGGCCGGGGCCCCGGGGGCGACGGGAGAAGTTCCTTCTTGACCCCGGCTTTTAATCCCCCTGCTCCTCGGTTCCCCGCCGCCCCGCCCCTTTGATGTAACCCCCGGGGTTACAGGGAACTACGGCTCTGGCGGACTGGGGGAGCCAGCCAGCCCCGCCACGAAGCCTCGCCTTCACTGCTGCCGCCTCAAGCCGGCTGGTCGTCGGATCGAACCTCGAGCAGCATCCCGGGTCCCGCCAGCTCCTGGTGCTCGGACAGGGCTGCAGGAAGGGGTGGGTGGCTGCTCAAGGACGAACGTCCTCGCACTAGCTCAGCGACGTTAGAGTACCACAACATTTCTTGCGATATTTTATAGTCCATTCATGGTTACTTCCAACTTTTCTGAAGCTCTGCTGAAGTTCTACTTCCATGTTATTCCTCCCCCCTCGTGCTAGCAAAGCTTGACTAAGTCTAGAAAAGCACATCAAAGAGATAAGGCTCTGCATTCGTGCGCACTCAGTTTAATAATAATTTGCATGTGGAACTATTTCACACCTGGAATTACCAACACACCTATTTTCTATATATTTTTGCACAGATTAATTACAAACGTAATATTACAATTTATAGATAAAATTTAAATAAAAGTTTAATTTAACCAAAAAGAGACATTTTTATATTACCAGAAGTATGAAACGCTTGTGATACATGACATATTCAGGAAACATCCAAGCACGTCATACATGGAGTGATTTTTCAAACGTTTTATTCCAAAAATGTGCGCGAATAGACTATATTGAGTGTTCACGATACGCTGATAATGTCTGTCCGATAAGTGTTGCACTTGGCTGTTGGGAAAAACTTAAAATGTCTCATAACATGTAAATTCATGCGAAAACAACTTACTATTTAAAAAACAAACCGAGAGGTGATTTTGGCGCACATTTAGTTTGGTTGTTGTTATCGACNCGAAAACAACTTACTATTTAAAAAACAAACCGAGAGGTGATTTTGGCGCACATTTAGTTTGGTTGTTGTTATCGACAGTAGTAACAGACACGACATCTCGATTCGTAATGTTGTATTTGTTTTCTTGGCGCATCCCGACGAGCCCGACACGACGGAAGGCATGTAGGAACAGAATATACTTTTGTCGCGCTGTTGGGGCTGCGGTTTTGTCGGGCTGACCTTCCTTCTTATAGGCTGTTGACATTTNAGAATATACTTTTGTCGCGCTGTTGGGGCTGCGGTTTTGTCGGGCTGACCTTCCTTCTTATAGGCTGTTGACATTTTTTCGTTGTGTCATGCTTGTCGTGCCATTATGACTCCATCATTAAGGGGTTTACACAATTAAAAGTGTAAGCATTAGGCAGTAGAACTTAGAACGTTTCGCATCGCCTTGGCTCAAATCGAAGTATACACAATGAATTTGCTACTGCTCAAGTTTCACGGCAGAAAAAAAAATGGAAACTAGAAAAATCAATTACCCAAGTCTTAAGTATGTCAATTACAGAGGGGCATACGTTTAAATGAACACACACACACACNTAGAAAAATCAATTACCCAAGTCTTAAGTATGTCAATTACAGAGGGGCATACGTTTAAATGAACACACACACACACATATATAAGCCTACTGAGATCACTTTATTGTCTGTGTGTATGTGCGAGTCTGTGTGCCCCCCACTTCAGTTTTTGAACGCCTGAACCGAATTTCACCAAACTCGGTACACATATAGTACTATGTAAGGACATCTGACTTTTATAGTTTTCAACCACGCTGGGCACCTACTTTCAAAATGGCGGCCATTAAAAATGTAGAGTGTAATGCCATCTCCGAAACAATTCAACCGATTTAAACTAAATTTTGTACGCTGACAGCGTAAGGTGTAAATGAGATCTGAATATTGTTCTTGGCCTGCCATTTTGGAAGATAGCGTCACATTAAAAATTAAGCTTAAGTTATATCTCGAAAATTGCCCAAACAATTTTCGCCAAATTTGGCTCGAAAGTATTACGATTATAGGCCAGGTAAATATAAGTAACTAAACTTTATTATGTACTTATTTTCAAAATGGTGGCCGTACAAATATTTTCGGTTTGTTTAATATAACTGCCATACCGTTTTACCAAATTCAACCAAATTTGGTATGCTGATAGTATATATTGCAGGCATCGTATATGCCAAACAATAACCACTTTTGTCCGCCATTTTATAATATAGTGCTACATTAATTAATAAAGTTTTTGTGTAATATCTCGGAAAACAATTGACAGATTCCTACCAGATTGGGCAAATAAGTAGTACTGCGGCAGTTGATTTATACAAATATTTTTCAAGTATGTCAAACATTCATTTTCAAAATGGTGGTCATATAGCTATTTTAGCACAGTATGCAATATTTTCGAAACAATTTAATTAATTCCAACTTAACTTTGTGTGCTGGGAGCATACATAACAAACATCAAATGTTTTTTCACGGAGCATCTTTTGTCCTCCATTTTGTAAGATAGTACCACACGAATAAATAAAAATGTTATGTTATCTCGGGAAACAATTTACGTATTCCTACTAAATATGACAAACAAGTAGTACTGCGGTAGGTAATGTTAACTATGTTTTAGGTATGTCAGACACTTATTTTCATAACAATGACCATATAGTTATTTTAGTTTTGAATATTATATCGTCGAAAATGGTACAAACAGGTATCTAATACTGGATATCGAAAGTACATACATTCGAGATTCACTGCAGGATTTAGATTACTGTTCGGTATTGTGGATCTAATTAGGATATCCTGTGGATATCCATTGCTATGTAGGTTGCTCCTAAAAAAAATCTTTAAAACTACTATTAAATAAAAATCTGTTTCTATATTTGAATTCAAATAACACATTTTGAAATGCTTTTTTATTGGTCGAAATTAGGTAGTAGGCCGTTGTGTCAATTCGTTACATTTTTGGAGTCTACTGCTATAGTCTTACAGCTTATAGCTTAGTTTTTTTTATATTGTTTTAATCCCTTTTCTCTTCGCTCGATTGCAGTTTGTGCGAATCGGCTGCTGTTAGAGGCGCCGAGGTGGTGTAGTGGCTAGACTACTCGCTTCTCACCTAGGGGAATCGTGGCGGACGATGCCACCGGTCGGTGGGGTTTCCTCTCAATTCTCCCGGTTCACCCACCCGCCCTTGCATTCCGGCGTCGTCCCATACTCACCTGGCTTCGCCCTTATCCGCTCTCACGACCTCTGTGTTAAGAGAGTCGCCCAAACCTCTCCACTCACTGCTGGTCGAGGCCGCCCTCAGCACCCAGTCACGAAACAGGAACCAGCTCAAGGCCAGAGGCATGTAACAGCGCTGGTTGTGCACTTGTGTTTATTGTTGTTTGTTGACTACTAACACAACACGATTTTATGCCGAAAGGCTGCGCGAAGAGCTAGGTTCATGGTAGCCGAATATAGTAATAACCAGGGGATACCCGAAATGCTTTCTGTCAAGATGTTTCAAACCTTTTCAGCTCAGATCCACTTTCGCGGGTGTATAGCTTTGATTACCTCGTGTGCTAGGTTTTCGCATGTGAACCACAAACGTTCGGTATTGAAGTAACCCAATAGCGCTCGCCAAG
>NQII01000656.1:189245-224608 GCA_002778355.1 Clitarchus hookeri
ATTCCCGATATTCACGGTACACTCGTGAAATGGTCATACGCGAACATCCAAATATTATCGCTACCTCGGAGATGCTATGTCCCATCTCTCGTGCGCCGATTATAACACCACGTTCAAACTCACTTAAATCTTGATAACCTGCCATTGTAACAGCAGTTACCGATCTAGTTGCCGACCGCATCGCGTTACTATGATGGGTTCCGTGCCTCTGTTATTCGCATACGCACGCATATACCAGTTTTTTGGCTCTTCAGTGTAATTACATATGCAAATTAAATAGAGTGACTGTTCAAAATCACAACACATAAAAAACATTTTTTTAAAATGAATATTCAATTACATATTTTCATAGCCGTAAAACTGAAAATATTAGTTCAAAATTGTTACATAGCATGTTGAACGACTATCCCATAGTTAGATTTGATGGAAATCTTATTTTTCACAGAATGTATATTGACTTGCTGCAATTGTAATTAATTTCATATAATTCACCGCAAATACTTACCGAAACTCGAAACTGAGCATTAATTGACATTTTCCTTCTAGTTTGAGTATTGAAAACATGTTATTCTCGATTATTATTATTGGACAAAAAACGCGGATATGTTTCAAAATTCCTGAAAATATACCTTCTAGTTAAAATAATTTTTATTTTGTATGTCGGGACCATTTTCATTGCCTTCATTCCCACTCTTTATAATAATTGCGACTCTCGTTACGCTCCATCACACTTCCAGCAACGTTGCTCCTTCAGCCACATGTTTGTGTCTCCCATAACGTTCTTTGTGAACGGTGTTGTGGCCTGCTGTGTCCCGCTCATACTTGATCGCGTCAGTCCACAGAGCACAAGGCCTCGACGTTTAGAGAACAAGACTGCTAAGCACGAGGTGATCTGGACGCATAGCGGGATAGGCTTAGGCGCCGCACTGTCTCCAGGGAGCTCGGAAGACCAGGGAAAACCGGCGGACAGTTGGATATATTCCACACGCACAATCAGACTTTGGTCTCACTGTCTGCTCGTATGTATGTACTTCACGGGAAAACGGTTAGGTCAGTATGAAAGAAAGTTTTTAATTGTTCAAAACTGCGTTCGTTAAACTATGTGGTACGTGGGATCACCGGAAAATAGTAACGTAAGGATATATAGTAAGGGGGAAAAAAACTATAGACAATCATTTAATTATTTTTCATGTCGGAGAGGAAACTCAGGAAAAGTGTTTTGTGTTTTCTTAAAAATGAAAATCGCGTTCTACCCATGATATTGCCAAGAAAAAATTTGGGCGAAGTGTTCGTGAGCGCAGAGGAGCTAATGATTATACTTAATTCACTTATTCGTTCATTTGAATGCTTTAAAGGACAGGGATATGACGTGACCTCACCTAATGGGATGTAGGGACTGGCTTGTCATTAAGCTGTGCTGTGTTTGAGCAAATACATTAAAAGAAAACACAGGGCAGCTTTTTTTTTTTTTTTTCGCGAGACAAATCGACGGTGCTGCCCTCACGAGGCGTAACCTATACGCGCACTGGAATATGTATATTTAATATAAGATATTTTTACTTAAAATATTGTCACACAGCACCGGTAGGGTTGCCGACGTAGCTTGCCCCACGCTGGCCTGTATTGTACTCTACGTGCTTGGTTTAGGGCAGTGCACGTGCATTTGCCGTAATGCGGACGGGAATCTGCGAGGGCGAAACTACGCTTCAGCTGCCAGGACAAAACGGAACCCACGACTTTCCGCACACGAGTCAGGTTTGCTGTCTTGGTCAAACACTCTCGGAATTTGAGTAGTTTCACTATCTAACCTAAATTACAAAACGAATATCCCCCTTTTTTGCTTGCATATTCTATACCGCGTTATTGGATTCCTTGTTGAATGTCAGCTCTCGTGGCGAGCTCGTTTCTTGTACACTCCCAGCTTCTTTCATATTTACCAGTCATCTACCCCTCGTGGTCACATTAATATTCTTGCAGGCATTGGCGTTAGTTTACCGGCACAGTGCCACTTGTATTCTACGTTCACATACCTTCATGGCCGCTGTCCAAATGTGCGTGGCTTTCTGGCGATAGCAACGTAAGCGTAGCAGAGTAAGCCTACGATTCGGCGGACATTGAGATCGCCATCTTCTGAGCAACTTTATTGACTGCTGTCTTCATCCATCTGAGTGACGCGGTTCGCTGCACCCCGTGTCATGCTGTGTTCAAAACATGATTTAAAAAACCGAGAATATATATATCTTTTTTATTTTATGTGACATATTTGAATTAACTGAAGACTTTTTATTTATTGCTAGTTTTCTTACTCTTAGCACAGTGATTTACCCTGTTTCATAACGGAGTAGGCCTACTGTAATCATATTCTGTAACATTCTTTTCACAATGAAAAATGCTCAAGTATCCATAATAATAAGTAGAAAAAATAAAAAAGAGAAATTATTTGTCATGTAAATTACTTAAATGACATTATTTCGCATAAAAAAATGTTATTTCAAAATAAAACGTTAAGCAAATCTCATTAAATAAATGTTGAGTCCGTTAGTATAAATAATACATTCCATGGCTTATTCGCTGAATTAAAAGACAGAAATTAATTAAATAATTCAACTTAAATAAATTAATATTTCTAAATGCAACACCCACATCAGTCATATTAACATTTGATTAAATACGACGGCTGATTCAGAAGTCATGGAAATTATTGTTTATCTCCCGAAAATGATCCAACACAGGAAGTGTACTATGTACTGTTAAAATTGTATGACATGTACGTTTTAAAGGTGACACCACACGGGGTATGGATGCAGGAATGTCCGGAAAGGAACAAAGACAAACATGGCTGCTTGAAATCACCGTTTAATTGATAGTTTCTCGTCATGTGAACGGGCACGTATCGTGCGTGCACGAGCTGTTTAACATCATTCAGAGTAGTCTCCGAGGTTGTCCACGGTTCGTTGCCAGCGATGAGGCAGGCATCGTCGCACATCGACGGATCTCACGCAGCCGATGGTATATCCCGTCTGCCTCATCTCTGGCTACGAACCGTGAACGACCTTGGAGACTACTTTGAAGGGTGTTAAACAGCTCGTACACGTACGATACGCACCCAGTCACATGAGTGTATACAGTTTGTCTCGTCTTTCCGTGGACCATTCATCTTCTACACTTTGCTCCTTGATTTACATATTTGAGTAATTTAAATAACTTGCTCAGTTCGTCTGCGTATTGTGCGTAGCTTGTNGTAATTTAAATAACTTGCTCAGTTCGTCTGCGTATTGTGCGTAGCTTGTGTAAAAGTTATCATTGGTATCCGTGCGCTGAAATTTTTAGAAACGCCTGTTTCTATGACGCCAAGCTAAACTTTAAAAGTTCACAAAAAATCAAAGGCGCCAGTTTCTGTGGTTACCAAATTTGGCCGTTAAAATTTTAATAATGTGTATCAATATAAAACAATTTTTGTGTAGCTTTCTGTCTAAATAGCAGCAGATATGGCGCCCGGGGTGGTCGGTACTAATCTGCATGTGGTTGTAGACGTGGATTTTTTTTTTCCTTCAGAATTTGGCATAGCCCTAGACGCCGACCGACCCGCGCACGACAGGCCTCGAGTCTCGCCTCACAAGGTTTTCTTTTCCTTGGCGGGTCGCGCACGCCGACCTCTCCTCGGGGTCNCATCTCTCGTGCGCCGATTATAACACCACGTTCAAACTCACTTAAATCTTGATAACCTGCCATTGTAACAGCAGTAACCGATCTAGTTGCCGACCGCATCGCGTTACTATGATGGGTTCCGTGCCTCTGTTATTCGCATACGCACGCATATANACCGATCTAGTTGCCGACCGCATCGCGTTACTATGATGGGTTCCGTGCCTCTGTTATTCGCATACGCACGCATATACCAGTTTTTTGGCTCTTCAGTGTAATTACATATGCAAATTAAATAGAGTGACTGTTCAAAATCACAACACATAAAAAACATTTTTTTTNCTCTTCAGTGTAATTACATATGCAAATTAAATAGAGTGACTGTTCAAAATCACAACACATAAAAAACATTTTTTTTAAATGAATATTCAATTACATATTTTCATAGCCGTAAAACTGAAAATATTAGTTCAAAATTGTTACATAGCATGTTGAACGACTATCCCATAGTTAGATTTGATGGCAATCTTATTTTTCACAGAATGTATATTGACTTGCTGCAATTGTAATTAATTTCATATAATTCACCGCAAATACTTANAATCTTATTTTTCACAGAATGTATATTGACTTGCTGCAATTGTAATTAATTTCATATAATTCACCGCAAATACTTACCGAAACTCGAAACTGAGCATTAATTGACATTTTCCTTCTAGTTTGAGTATTGAAAACATGTTATTCTCGATTATTATTATTGGACAAAAAACGCGGATATGTTTCAAAATTCCTGAAAATATACCTTCTAGTTAAAATAATTTTTATTTTGTATGTCGGGACCATTTTCATTACCTTCATTCCCACTCTTTATAATAATTGCGACTCTCGTTACGCTCCATCACACTTCCAGCAACGTTGCTCCTTCAGCCACATGTTTGTGTCTCCCATAACGTTCTTTGTGAACGGTGTTGTGGCCTGCTGTGTCCCGCTCATACTTGATCGCGTCAGTCCACAGAGCACAAGGCCTCGACGTTTAGAGAACAAGACTGCTAAGCACGAGGTGATCTGGACGCATAGCGGGATAGGCTTAGGCGCCGCACTGTCTCCAGGGAGCTCGGAAGACCAGGGAAAACCGGCGGACAGTTGGATATATTCCACACGCACAATCAGACTTTGGTCTCACTGTCTGCTCGTATGTATGTACTTCACGGGAAAACGGTTAGGTCAGTATGAAAGAAAGTTTTTAATTGTTCAAAACTGCGTTCGTTAAACTATGTGGTACGTGGGATCACCGGAAAATAGTAACGTAAGGATATATAGTAAGGGGGAAAAAAACTATAGACAATCATTTAATTATTTTTCATGTCGGAGAGGAAACTCAGGAAAAGTGTTTTGTGTTTTCTTAAAAATGAAAATCGCGTTCTACCCATGATATTGCCAAGAAAAAATTTGGGCGAAGTGTTCGTGAGCGCAGAGGAGCTAATGATTATACTTAATTCACTTATTCGTTCATTTGAATGCTTTAAAGGACAGGGATATGACGTGACCTCACCTAATGGGATGTAGGGACTGGCTTGTCATTAAGCTGTGCTGTGTTTGAGCAAATACATTAAAAGAAAACACAGGGCAGCTTTGTTTTTTTTTTTTCNGCTTGTCATTAAGCTGTGCTGTGTTTGAGCAAATACATTAAAAGAAAACACAGGGCAGCTTTGTTTTTTTTTTTTTTTTTTCGCGAGACAAATCGACGGTGCTGCCTTCACGAGGCGTAACCTATACGCGCACTGGAATATGTATATTTAATATAAGATATTTTTACTTAAAATAATGTCACACAGCACCGGTAGGGTTGCCGACGTAGCTTGCCCCACGCTGGCCTGTATTGTACTCTACGTGCTTGGTTTNGCTTGTCATTAAGCTGTGCTGTGTTTGAGCAAATACATTAAAAGAAAACACAGGGCAGCTTTGTTTTTTTTTTTTCGCGAGACAAATCGACGGTGCTGCCCTCACGAGGCGTAACCTATACGCGCACTGGAATATGTATATTTAATATAAGATATTTTTACTTAAAATATTGTCACACAGCACCGGTAGGGTTGCCGACGTAGCTTGCCCCACGCTGGCCTGTATTGTACTCTACGTGCTTGGTTTAGGGCAGTGCACGTGCATTTGCCGTAATGCGGACGGGAATCTGCGAGGGCGAAACTACGCTTCAGCTGCCAGGACAAAACGGAACCCACGACTTTCCGCACACGAGTCAGGTTTGCTGTCTTGGTCAAACACTCTCGGAATTTGAGTAGTTTCACTATCTAACCTAAATTACAAAACGAATATCCCCCTTTTTTGCTTGCATATTCTATACCGCGTTATTGGATTCCTTGTTGAATGTCAGCTCTCGTGGCGAGCTCGTTTCTTGTACACTCCCAGCTTCTTTCATATTTACCAGTCATCTACCCCTCGTGGTCACATTAATATTCTTGCAGGCATTGGCGTTAGTTTACCGGCACAGTGCCACTTGTATTCTACGTTCACATACCTTCATGGCCGCTGTCCAAATGTGCGTGGCTTTCTGGCGATAGCAACGTAAGCGTAGCAGAGTAAGCCTACGATTCGGCGGACATTGAGATCGCCATCTTCTGAGCAACTTTATTGACTGCTGTCTTCATCCATCTGAGTGACGCGGTTCGCTGCTCCCCGTGTCATGCTGTGTTCAAAACATGATTTAAAAAACCGAGAATATATATATCTTTTTTATTTTATGTGAAATATTTGAATTAACTGAAGACTTTTTATTTATTGCTAGTTTTCTTACTCTTAGCACAGTGATTTACCCTGTTTCATNCCCAAATAGGCCGGACACGTCAAAAAAAATTTAAGAACTATAGCTAGTTTGAGAAACCTGGTAAATAAAACGATAAAACAAAACAATAAATCTCAGTAAAATAAAAAATACAGGAGCCCACATCTACTGTTGTTCTTCAGCTGAATACATTTTATACGCGCTGTTTTATCAACGAAGGAACCCCCTCCTCAAATTAAATTTCTGCCTACGCCACTGCCCGGCATAGATGGAGGCCGATTTTCGCATTCTGCGTGTGTCTCGAACGCCGACTCGCCCCGTCGCCAGTACAACTGTCGGTCACGTGGTCAACACCGATAATGTGTTTGTTTGCGTCTTACATTTTCGACAGACCCGCCCTTGTGTGCGAATCAGATACTTTTGTCTAACTTGAAAGCGCAATTCTTGATGGCAAGTCTCTTCATAGACTTCCCTGATATTTGTGAGCGAGGCTGCCTGTATTCATGTTTCCTGTATTTCCTCAGCGTCTTCCCATCCTGCAGCGGCCAGCAACTTCAGTCTGCATCGCCATCGTGCGTTCGGTCACGTAGCACTGTTTGAAACAATACGTATATTCACGCGAGATTTAAAGTCGATGTACGGAAACGTGATGCGTAATGACGTAAGACGGAGTTGTTTTCTGTGAATACAGAATATGGGAAGTCTCCGTTTTTCCTATAGCTTCGGGTTTTGGAAACGAACATTGTCGAGTCTACACGAAGCATTCTTCTGTCATTTTAAACCAGAAAATAATAGTTCTCGCGGCAGTTAGGTTATCCATGCTACTTAGAGCTAGTCCTTCAAACACCAAAAAGTAGCTTCAGGAACTTGTACTTTAAACGCCCTCACAGTACCAAAAAAACGGAGATATTTACGTATGTCGCATTACGAGAGTGTCGTAGGTGAGTGATTATCCTCGGACTATAAAATTTTTTATTCGTGTTCAAATTTTGCTTCATACTATAATATCCTAAGTTTTTTTTTAAATTAATTTTTTACAAGCAGTGGAACATGCCGTATAACGAAAACTGAACATATTTTAGCAATGATTTTTTAATACCAGAAGTAGGCCTACAGGAAAACAAACCAGCAAATGTTCCGTGAATTAACGGAAAGTTCCATGAAATTTACGGAACGTCTGTTTGAAGAAGGGCGTGGATTGAAGCTTAACAAATTGTAATTACAGTACACGTTTGTTGGAGTGCGTGACGGTGCATTGCGTTTTCATAATGCAGATACGGCAGGGGTAGACCACGTCCATCCTGCATTCCACAACCTTATCCAAGTTTATGTATGGAACCAAATTGTAGTTTTAATTTTCCTTCGTGTGTCATGAGCTATTTCAACTCAAATAGCAAATAATCGGCAATAGCGGATGTTGTATCGGGCATTTTAGGTCGCGTGGTTAACATTTTGCACGAGTTTATTCCTGATGGCCGCTTCATTTTTATACTTAGCCTACCAATATTGGGGGTTGCATTTGACTGAAAGTCAACTACTTCGGTTACTGCATCTCCCGTAGATCTAATGGGAACCTATGCACCTGCCCACGTATTACGCGACGTTTTCCTTTGACTTTCCATTCTTTGTTTTTGTTTGTTTTGTATTTACACACAATCTATGAAGATTTCATTCTTAGTTTTGTCCCCAGACTAGACAACGTCCAGTAGAGATACTGTACCACCTGAACAGAGACGACGAAAAACTCATTCTGATGACACAAACATAGAATTCACTTTTTGTGGTTCTAAATTTTGCGATGATGTGATAAGATAAGAGTGAGTCCAGTGCATACAATGTGCAGGTGTGAAAAAGACGAATATATTTGCGACTTTTGTCACTAGAGTTAGTTTGCTAATGTATAATCAGTATGCCATAACCTCTACCCTATTAAATTACCCCTGTCCTTCAACTTTCGCATTGTTTATAAAAATGTATGTTTTCTCTTAGTGTTTCTAAAGCTTCATAATCACATATCCAGAATGATTCTAAAATCATGGGACAAACATTGAGAGGTGGTAGAGCTCACTAAAACAAACAATTATTGTATAGGAATATATGGGCGGAAGTGACGCGTTGAGGCACAAATACGAAAATAACACATGAAATGCAACACATTAGATGCATGTCTGCCTTGTCGCTATTCGTAAAATCACCCATCACGGCCGAACTCTCAAGCGCAAATGCTTTGTTCGCTGATGCAGCAGGTCACTGGCGCACCGTTTGACTGCCCTCAACTATCGCCACCATTGTCAGCCAATCACGCCATATGTAGAGGTCGCCAAGCATTCGTGACTGTTGGTGGATGCATTTCCAGCAACTGTTTTAACATTTTCTGTACGGAATCACTCGTATGCTGCTAATGAACATTTTATGTTTCCGTTAATGTGTTTTATGTTTTTGTGTTTGTGCCTCAACGCGTCACTTCTGCCCATATATTCCTATACAATAATTGTTTGTTTTAGTGAGCTCTACCACCCCTCAATGTTTGTCCCATGATTTTAGAATCACTCTGTATATTGATGCATATTAAATTTTCTTGCCAGCCAAGGTGACACATTTAATTGTATGTCATAAAATACCTAGTTAATCCTATTGTGCAACGTTGGTTTTCCGTAACCACTTACTTTCTTCTACCTTTCCACGATTTTGACTGAGTCCTGTTCCAGACGCCCGAGTATTAGGGGCTTGTGCGCCCACGCAGTTGTTTGTTAAGGTGCTGCTATAGTAACCCCCTAACTTCCACCTCTGCATTATGTTCCTGTTAGTCAGTGTGCACTAATACACTAATATACTCTGTCACAGTTACGTAGACCGCTTTTCGACAGTTCTAAGGGCGCTCGAGTATCGTTGTTTCGACAACGCCCTTTGCCTTGATGTGTTGCGACAACAACACGTTGTTGACGAGCGCTGTCAAAGAGAGAGCTGTCGAAGAGAGGCCTGCGTATCTGAGACAGAGTATGCGTGTCGCAGCTGCAGTGTGTGACGTTGACATCGCGTGTTGCAGGACTCGAGCTGCAAGGAGAAGCTGCAGTACAAGAAGGTGGCGGTCGTCGAGAACTTCTTCGACATCATCTACACGGTGCACGTCGAGATGGAGGGGCGCGCCGGCAAGCACGCAGGACAGAAGCGCACCTACCGCACGGTGAGTGTCCGTCTCCCGTCACCATGGCAACCTGCTTGCTCTACCTCTACTTCCTGTGCCGTAGTTAACGTATAGCCTGTTCGCGGTGTCTTCGCACGCTTTCAATCAAACCTTTGCTAAATCACCCCGTATACGACGTGCTTGCTGGTTTCCTAAATACGTCGTATATCACAAGCGCTTTATACTTCTCTTAAAGTAAAAAATACCATACTTCTTGGTTAAATTGAACTTTTACTTATATTTCATGTATAAATTATAATATTTCATTTATATAATTAATATTAATAAAAACAGGGAGTAAATAGGTGTGTTGGTAATGCCTAGTAATAAATGTTTCTCATGTAAAATATTATTACACTGAGTGCACACGAATGTGGTGCGCTGCCCTTTGGTGTAATTTTCTAGACTCGGTTAAACTTTGTTTACATGAGGCGGAGGAATATTCTGGAGGCATAACTTTAGCAGGGCTTCAGAAAAGTTGGAAGTAACCGTGAATGGACTATATCTGTATCTTACGCCGTGTTTACGTTAATTATACTCAGACTGTGTAGCTCACTATTAAAAGTTTGGCAAATAAAATTTTTTGCCGCCAGATGGCACTGGCGTTGCATGTGTGACAGTTTTTCTCTGTCTTGTATGTAAACAAATGGGGTATTTGCATTTTTCATAAAACAAATATAATTGCTCAAAAGTTTTTGGTTTTTATTTGGTATTCGCTATTAAGGTTTATAAATCGGCCACGTGACCAGGTTAGATAATTAATTAGTTGAGGATTTAGAGAGCAAATTTAACTGAGCTTTAGAAGCACGCTAAATCACCAAATTCCTCCGCAAAATAACTGCTGTTGTTTTTTGTATTATTTCACGCTGGTTTTCATGCAAGTCTTGCGAAATCTAATCAGTCACAAAGAATAAAAAATTAACGATGAATCACGGATGCGTAATTTTGTTCGTTACTCCTTTTCTTTGTATTGAAGGAAGCCCTGTTTAAAACAATTTTTCAAATAAAATTGTTTCTTAAGATTATTTTCTAAATGAACTTTTACCTTACGGCAGTTGGTAAATTAAAAGATTTTGTCATTTCCAGAGTGCAATTAATTAAACTATATTATTATTTTATTTCCCACGTGACAATAGTTATGGAAACATTCATTAATGCGAGTTCTAATCTGAACATTAGGAATGGTGCTCAGTGTCATTCGAATTCAACACCCTAAATTGCCTCGAACCTTCCAGAGTCACAACGTTCGACTTAGTTTCACCATATTACATCAATTTTACACACGATCACCTGATTCGAGCTCTGATTCTGTTTGCACGAGTTCACTGTGTGAAGCCAGCGTGAAATATCTTGTTTGCCGCGAAAACAAGTAGTTTTGAAGTCTGACTACAAGACTAACAATTACTGTATTGCCTGATGCCCGTTACTACAATAAAGCACAACACTATTGTATGCGTGTAGACTAATTCAGAAATTAAAATATTAGTAATACGTTTAATGTGACCATATTATTTATATTCAGGCACACATATAACAGATGGTTCGGAATAAGCGACAGTGTGGCAGCGATGCGACCAACAGTAATTTTTAATTATTTCTTATATTTCTGCCTGGATAGTGGTTTACGGTCTGTGTGTGAACGTGACGCAAAGTCGTCGTGGAAAGGTGGAAAGGTGGAAAGCGTCGAAAGTCTCGAAGGAAGCGAAGTTCACTACCGCCACGTTGGAAAGAACTGTGTACATGTTGGAAGCAGAAAGCGATGCACCTGGATGGTAGCCATCAGCTGTCACAAAGTTTGGTNGGGACAGAGAGCGAGAGAGAATACCGCAATAAAAAAAAATGTATCTCATCGAACTTTCACAGTCACGTGTCTCCATACAAACAGATGACGCGCGAATTTGAGCTGTGGCATGAAAGTGTGCACTTTGCGAATGACAGGAGTTTATTGTCTCCAAAATTGTGTGGCCGTGATTTAATATTCCTCATTACTTCATTTCGTGTTTAATAGTGATACGAGTACGAAAAATTCGATTTACTTAATTTTTGCAAAACTTTTTTTTTTTTCTCCATTATCCGCTTTGTGTAGTTGTATTAGTCACCCTATCTGCTGAAAGTGTAACGAGCTAAAACCTGCCAAATAAAAAGTCAATACTTTTTTCTTAAAAAAAAATTCGTTAAGGCACTTCAGTATTACGGGATTGTGGATTCCATTCCCGGGTAATCCACGGATTTAGATGTTGTTGTTAGAAATAAGTATAGGCTAGGGCAATATGTATATGTACCCCCTCTCCTTAGACTGCGGGTATAAATGGCAGATTTTAAAATACAAAATAACGGCGTAGGCACTGTGCAAGTATATTCAATATGGTTGAGCATTGTAGTAACTTTTTTTTAATAAACATGCGAAAGTGACCATATATCACTTACTGCACGAAAGTCGCTGTTAATAATGTTATTTTCAACTAAAGTGAATACTCCGTGTGGTTATTACGTGAGCCAGAACACGTGCTCATCGGTGCGACGTTATGAGTCATGGCCGACGCCCACAAGACATACTGCAAGCTCCTAGGGTGATCTTCAGGACGTTTACTTACGGGGTTTGACGAAGCCTGCGTAGTAACTAGGCTCGGTCAGAACTCCTGTTCATTGTACTGCATGCAAGCTACTGTGTAGGTTGGAGGTTCGACAAATATTTTATTTGTTACTCGTCGTGGCGGTTCTCACGTCCAGCGTGGCGAAGCCATATCACATCTTACAGGAAATTAGAAAATCAGTATAGCATAATAGGCTTTTTGCTTATGTTAGCATTAACGCTATACATAACATGTGATGCCTGTGTGAAATGCTCCATTCAGAACAAATCAAGCAAGAAACGTAATCATACTGCTTACCAATAAATTCTCCACTTCAAGGTAGAGTAACCGAATTTTTTGTGGGTAGATCAAACTTTTAGCGTGGCGATCAGTGTCCATATCTAGCTAAGAATTCTGGTAATACGCAGTGAAACTTGCAAGTTATCACATGAAAGGTTTATTTGCTATAATAGGTGTCGACTTCTTTTTTGCTGTGGGATGATGAAGAGAAGTAAGGGGGGGGGGCAAGGTCTCCAACTTTGTGCGACCATATTCACGTTCATTTTAATATTATGGCACACCCCCTCTCCCTCGTTTCTTATTTCCCCTCTTTATATCTCTCTACCTTTTCTCTTATACTGTGTGTTGTATGTTTGTGCGTGCAGCCATGCACAAATGTAAAACTTTCTTGTATATTGTGTAAATACCTATTGATAAAATATATTCTACAAAGGTATACTGTAAATACTGATTACAAACTGAAGTAGTGAGTTGTTTCATCAACCCAGGACCCAGGGGAGCAACAACCCCTGCTGACTGAAAATTGAATTGTTTGGGCGGGGGGAGGTACTCGTCACCTATGTTTGCGATAGTATTTCTGTTCATGTGGGTACTTTTTGACTCGCAACAGAGCTACTGTTGAACTATATATTCGTGGATTATTGTTTACTGTTACATTCATTCCAGCAGTTTTATCTTTAAAGAGATGCCACTTTTCGCAGAACAACGATTTTGGAATATCACTTTGTTTTTATTTACACACTCAAGCATGTAGCTAAGCATGTATGGCTTAACATCTCGTAGAAAGCGAGGTCATTAGAAACAGAGCAAGTTTCTCAGAGAAGCAGTAACGGGGGAGGCCTGAGTAAGGACCCACACCCGCATTCGGCTGGAGTCATTTCGAGAAACCATGGAAAACCGAAATCAAGATGGCCAGACCGGGAATAGAACCCATGTCTGCTAGTATGCTAGTTCAGTGTTTTATCGCTGCGCCGCGCCACCTCGCTCGGTTTTGCACACTAACGATGCAGAAACCCGAACACTAACAATGTGCAATAATAATGACGACAATGATGCCGATGATAATGAATGCCGCCTTCCTGCAAACAATGAGCAGATGTTCGGCACGCGCAACTACAACGAATCGAGTTTCCAAAAGCACTGTCTTAACCCGTCAGAGGACACGCACAGCATTCGCGACATTGTGTGCCACCAGGCTTGGCTTCACAACCCCCGTGGCTGAACCCTCTATCTTGAGAAACACCCCTGTTCGGCCGCTCCTCTTCTGTCGAGTGTTCGTCACTGGCCGAAATGCTTTCTGTATCTGTCTCTCCTCGAATGAGATTCGGCCCGTTGTAAAAGCGAAAACGGAAGTGCAGATATTTGAAGCGAGGTATAGCGACGAATAATAATAACGCGGAATGTAGAGGTGTGTGTGTGAACGCGAGAAGGGAGAGGAGGGGGGAGGGGGGATGGTGTGGGACGTCGCAGGAGGCGAGTCCACGTGTCCACACGTGTGCACGAGTGTTTGCCCGGCCTCTCGCGCCGGGAGGGGGAGTTGTGCCCAGCAGGACGATGACCCCGCCAGGGGAAGGGGGCAGGTCAAGAGTGTTGGAAGAGGGGGGTTCGTTGACCTTCGACCACGCCGTCCCGTCATCCGAGGGTTCTGCGGACGGGCCCGCGAAGGTATGAAAGACCTGAAAAACCTTTGTAGGGGGAGGGGGAGAAAAGTGGTATCGCGCACTTGCAGGTAACATCGCCGTCCGCACCGTGCAAGGAACTATTTGTCCCTCGTCACTGCTGAATCCACGTCGGCTACTTCACAAGCGCGGACCGCCGACAGCGACCTGTGTATGTGGTCGCGACGCCTCCTGCAAGTTGCCAGTCCTCCTGTGTGCGGGGTGGAAGCAGAGCAGACGCTAGGAGCGGCCTCGGCACGTGTGTCACATCAATTATCACATCTGTGCATACGGCTCTGAACTGGCGTACCATCTACAACACGTCCTTTAAGCAACGACGGGTTCCTTACGGTCCTTGAAAAAACCTTGAATCATAAGTATTTCGTTTCGAGGTCTTGACAAGTCTTTAAATTATGCTGAGTCTTGAAAAGTCCTTGAATTTTCAGGTTGCGATAGAAAACAGCACATGAAATTATTTGTGTGACAAAGAGTGTGACAAGACAAATTTGTTGTAGAAACTAACGTGCGTTATTCCATTAGATTTATGTTAGCTGCGTTGTAAACATGGAAGCGCAGTTAGCTGTCAGAGTTGGTACATCGTTACGATACAACATCGATGAGTGAAACGGTCATCTTGTGGCTTTATGGCATGTAAATTGTTTGGGGAACCAACGCTGGCTAGATGCTTTGAATGGTCATTTCATCTATGTGAAATTGTTAAAGCCAGAATGACATGTGAGCTGCCAGATAAGATTGAATTCACCCTTATATTTAAATTGCAAATCCTAGGTAATGCTGAAAAAATTACTGCATTAACTAGGAATTTGTGATGGTGTATTGCTTGTAGGTTCAAGTCCTTTTCAAACTTATGCGAATTTTTTCTGAATTATTATTTTTAATATTTTGCAGTAAAATTTTTTTGACTTAATGATGTGAAATCTAAATTTTATTGCGGCGAACAATGTTTCCATAATCCAGGTCGTGAGTAACTCNATTGCTTGTAGGTTCAAGTCCTTTTCAAACTTATGCGAATTTTTTCTGAATTATTATTTTTAATATTTTGCAGTAAAAATTTTTTGACTTAATGATGTGAAATCTAAATTTTATTGCGGCGAACAATGTTTCCATAATCCAGGTCGTGAGTAACTCCTTCCCGAATTTACTGCACGCTATTTGGAAGACTTGAGTATAGAGGTCCCCTGACTGTTAAAACAGAGAAGCCTGCCTCAATTTCATAATGCCAGTCCGATCTTCCTAGGATAGGTGTGGACACACTCCTGTTCCCTTGGCATGGGAAGCCTTATTGATTAATTAACTCGCAGCACAACCATGCGTCGGTGTCTTACCAGTCTGGCTTTAAACAGTAAGTGAGTGTATTTAGTTTCTTCGTAAATGTTAATACACCACAAGTATAAATATGTTGGTGACCATCAGTAAAGTGAAAACAGCAGTAATAAAGATGATAATAATAAGAATTATAATAAAAAGAATTGCATGACAATTATTTACCAATAGGCTGCACGTATATCCTAGTTAGTTTTCCAACCCCACAGTGCATTTTAAGAGTTCACTAACAAGAAATATTTACATACAATACATTAATTTATTCCATTAAGGCCACCTACCACAGTACAATAGTAGTAGAAAAATAGGGATTCTGGCACCGGTGCTGGGGAAGAGGGACGAGCCGACCGCCATCTTGGATGACATCATGTGGAATCCTCCTGTGCTGTCATTCTTCGCCAGCAGCCCTAATCTTAGATTTCACTTTTTTCCCTCCTGCTCCATCACTCCACCTCAGCACATAATGCTCTTGCATTCCATTTG
The DNA here is from genome assembly GCA_002778355.1 of Clitarchus hookeri. NCBI lineage: Eukaryota > Metazoa > Arthropoda > Insecta > Phasmatodea > Phasmatidae > Clitarchus > Clitarchus hookeri. Next base: position 205,230 of record NQII01000656.1, read on the forward strand.
GGGAGTTTTCTCATATTCCTGCCAGTATCTTCCGTCTTCCATGTTCTACCCCTCCAGTTTTTTTCGCATATGCTTCCTGTTCTCCCTCACGCACCCCATCCCCCAGGGTTGTTTCTAGCATCCTAACGGGGACGAGTCTCATGCTGTGTCATTCCAACATGGGTTTTCTCATATTTCTTCTGGTCTCCTTTCACCTGGCATCCTGGCGGGGACGAGTCTCATGCTCTGTCATTCCACTTACGTGAAATTGTGTGAGGCCTGCCCATGCATGCTAGCCTAGAGTCGCACCATGTGCATCCATCAAGTACTCCCTAAGCCCACTTATAAGCATAGTTGGATGTAATATCCAAACCATTTAAGATACAGCAACCAAATTCAAAATATTGATATCACCTCCGACAACGAAAAAGTCTGCAGGGTCAAGTATGACCTGTGCCTACCTATGAGCATAGTTGGCAGTAATTTCTGAACCGTTTAAGATATAGTCTCGAAATTCATAACATAGGCATCACTTCCGACAACGAAAACGGCCGCATGGTCAACTTTTCCCTAAGCTCACTTATAAGCATAGTTAGCTGTAATTTCCGAACCGTTTAAGATATAGTAACCAAATTAATAACAAAAAAAGCCGCAGGGTCAAGTATGCCCGAGCCTACTTATAAGCATACTTGGCAGTAATTTACTAACCATTTAAATTATAGTCAACAAATTCATAACATAGGCATCACCCCCTACAAAGAAAAGTACTGCAGAGTCAAGTATGCCTTAAATGCACTTATAAGCATAGTTGACTGTGATTTCCGATCCATTTAAGATACAGTTACCAAATTCATAACAGTGTCATCACCCCTCAACGAAAGGGTCCCATGGTCAAGTAGGACTTAAGTGCACCTATAAGCATAGTCGGATGTAATTTCTAACCCATTTAAGATACAGCCACCAAAATCATAACATATTTATCATCCCAACAACGAAAAGAACCGCAGCACCAAGTAGGCCCTAAACCTGCTTATAAACATAATGGGTTGCAATTTCCAAAACTTTTATAATATAATCACTAAATTCAACATTAGACATCGCCCCCGACGATGAACAGGGCCGCAGCATCAAACATGCTCTAAGACCACAATTTCCCACTCACTTAAGTTATAGGCATCAAACTCGTATGATAAATATCTCCTCGATAAAGAACAGGGTGGTAGGATGTGGTAAACTTTAAGGCATCTTATAAGCATAGTAGACTGACATTTCCCCTCCACCGATGCGATAGCCATCAAACTCTTAAAAGACATCGCCGCCACCGAACAGGATGGTAGTGTCAAGTACGCCATAAGCCCTTGTATAAGCATAGTTGCTACAATTTCCCATCCACTGGGGCTATAGTCACCAAATTCATAACATAGCCATCACTTCCAATGAAGAAAGGGACTGCGCTGTTAAGTAAACCTTAGGCCTTCGTATAAGCATAGTTGTGTGACATTTGCTACCCACAGAAGCTATAGCCACCAAATTCATATCATATACATCACATCCAATAGCAAACAGTGTGATAGGTACAAGTACACCTAATCCCTCTTATAAGCATAGTTTCACAATGTTTCCCACCCACATAAGCTACGACCACCAAATTCATATCACATTCATCACTTCCGACTGCAATAACGGAGATAAGGGCAAGTAGGCCTTGAGCCCTGTTACAAGCATAGTTGGTCAGCATTTCCAAACCTTTGAATTTCAGAAACATGTAACAAGTGTCCACGAATGTAAATAAAATAGGGATCAGCAGTGAGGGGTCCGCACTGAGGGGTCAGCAGTGAGGGGGTCAGCACTGCGAAATCGACTATGATGTGTACGACTAATACCATCAGTCCAACATAAGGGTCGGTGGTCTGAGTCATANCAGCACTGCGAAATCGACTATGATGTGTACGACTAATACCATCAGTCCAACATAAGGGTCGGTGGTCTGAGTCATAATTAGCCTGGGTAACACTTAACAACTAGTCATATATTTATTGAAAAATAAAGTGGTATACAACTGTACCAATAACANATTAGCCTGGGTAACACTTAACAACTAGTCATATATTTATTGAAAAATAAAGTGGTATACAACTGTACCAATAACAAGATATATGTAGTCTCAGGTTACACTAGAACATGTAAGCGTTACTGTAAATAAACACCATCAGTCTAGTCGAAGGGTCGGGGTAACTAAGTGTAAAAGATATGAAACTGCCCTGTACATGAAAAAATCAGTCACATAACAAGCAATAAGGGTCTGGCATATATGCATGTACATCACAAGCATGATGTCATAACTAATCACAATATATAAATAATACCAAATGGAGCCACAGTGCATAATTGTGATATCAGTTTTACTATCATGCCAAGAATTTTAGTAAAAGCTAGAATGTATGCTGACACGAGAATNTGCATAATTGTGATATCAGTTTTACTATCATGCCAAGAATTTTAGTAAAAGCTAGAATGTATGCTGACACGAGAATGAAAGAATGATCACAAGTGCCAACCACAAAAGTGACTACAATGCGTCGAGTGCGATACACATTATGGAGCTTGCAAAGACAGTGCTCCGTTGATTGCCACAAAACAACATACATTTAAACCCTTAGTCACGCAGGGGAGACTTCAATGCTATGNGACAGTGCTCCGTTGATTGCCACAAAACAACATACATTTAAACCCTTAGTCACGCAGGGGAGACTTCAATGCTATGTGCTGATGCAAATAGATATAAAATTAATTATAAAAGCAAATATTTACAATCATTTAACAACTTATGTATATTGTGCGAGCATCGAATGCTGTACAACACATTAGCATAAAAAAACTTTTGCGAAGCCGAGAAGCACAGGTGCGATAGGACAACACTGCTACACAATGATGCAAACTAAAATAAAAATAAAATGTAAAGGAAAATAGTTATAAGCACTTGCCAAACATTGCCATCACATATTACACAAGTGTTGGGTGCTGTACGCAGTTTTAGATGATATTAGACAAGACCAAACCATCCTGGTCAGTACAATAGAATAGCAAACAAATTACATATGCTCCTAGTAAAACGAGACCGTCAAATTCGGAGCACAGTCAACACTCATAACACTAGCAGCAGAACACATCCGACCTGAACGATGTTGTGCAATCAACTAACATCGTGGGAATCTGTAAGGCAGCCCAGGCGGTCCATGAGCACAGTGCAGGTCTCGGAAAATCGAAAGATGGTACAAAACAATAGCCGATAGAGACGCATCAGGCTTCAGGGTGGCAGACCAACCGAGTCACACATACACGAGAGGAATTTAGTTATACAGTACAAGGTAACAATTTATCCCGTTTTAATACATCAAGCTGTAAATATTAGCATGTCTCTTTAAAATATCGCTTCGAATAAACTGGTGTTGGTAGAGGATATCTCTTCTGTCTACCCTACTCAATTTTAGGTCTATAAAAGCATTTCGTACCAACACCACCACACATCGCTCAGAACTTCTTTCTCTCGTCAAGAGGACATGGTGAAAATGATTGGAAGCTGCTTGAGTGGTCAGACTATTTTATTCGCTATTGCGGCATTTCGAAATATTAAATCACTTGCAGCACTCGACAAAGATACCAAGCTTGCATACCTGCCTAAAGAAATTATTTCTTGCATATGCATGACACTAAATAAAATCCATCTACAAACACCTACATGTATATCTGCAAAGGACGAAGAGATTCTTGGCTTTATCCCATACCCTCAATGTTTTCGAGGTAGTGCTACCGTTGCAGACACACCATATCCCAGGAGCTGGTGTAAGATTCATCGGGAGCGAGCACCAGCAAAACAAAAACATTTGGCAATGGTGCTGTTAGCGAATGTCTTGCCACATTACTTGCATTCGCTTTCCAGTGAATGATAAATATTGTCTTTGCATTTGTTATGGCTATACAGGTATCACTGCGGGTAAACACAGCATCGCAGTAATGGCAGTGGAACGCTTTGTATGCTGGGCTGAACATGCAATGGCCACTTTCATGTCGGCATGCATTACAACTTGTACTAAAAGTATTTCCACAATAGTAACATTGATACCACAATGCTTGCAGCCACTCTTCAGGGATCCTTGCTGTTGTTGGTGTTACAGGCGGNCACAATAGTAACATTGATACCACAATGCTTGCAGCCACTCTTCAGGGATCCTTGCTGTTGTTGGTGTTACAGGCGGTAAGTCTTCAACCATTGATCCCATCTTTATATTGTAGCAGAGTACACAATCGCAGTAGTAACATTGATACAGTAATGCTTGTAGCGACTCTTTAGTGACCCTTGCTGATGTCGATACCGATGATATTACAGATGGTAAGTCTTCAACCATTGATTCCATCTTAATATTGAGCAGAGTACACGATCGTAGTAGATTAATGTAGTCGTAACGGTCTGCATTTCACCAACATGCTCGCCAACGGTATGATGTCCTCCACCAACACACTCGCCAACGAAATGATGTCCGTTTTTACATGATGTTCGCCTGTATACTGTTCACACTGCATGCTAGTTTGCATTTCCTGTCTCCGGTTACCTTAGTAGATGACTGCTGGCTGTGTGGTACAAATGTCAGCATGGTTGCTGGATTGAAATATGTTATGTTATCAGGTCAATTGCTGTCTAGCCTGCGAAGTTGTCAATTCGACTCTCAACTTCATTTTTCAGTGCTGGAGGTGCCTTGTTTTTTTTTTTTTTTTTTTTTTTTTTGCTGCTGTTTGCTCCCGTTGTGTTATACACCAGCGCCCCTGGGATGTGGTGTGTCTGTAATGGTAGTACTACCTTAAAAAAAACATTATAGGCATGGAAAACAGCCAAGAATCTCTTCGTCTTGTTGCAGATAGATACATAGGTGTTTGTAGATTAATTTTATTTCGTGTCGTACATATGCGAGAAGGAATTATTTAGGCAGGTATGCAAGATCGGCATCTTTGTCGATTGCTGCATGTGATTTAATCTTTCGATATGCCATGATAGTCGATAAAATTTTCTGACCACTAGAACAGCATCCCATCATTTTCACAATGTCCTCTCAACGAGAGAAATAAGTGCTGAACGATGTGTGGTGGTGATACAAACTGCATTTATAGATCTAAAAGTGAGTAGGGTGGACAGAAGCGATATATGTTACCAATATCTACGTATATCTTGTTATCGGTACAATTGTATACCATTTGATTTTTCAGTATATGNAGCGATATATGTTACCAATATCTACGTATATCTTGTTATCGGTACAATTGTATACCATTTGATTTTTCAGTATATGACTGGTTGTTAAGTGTTACCATGACTAATGATGACTCGGGCCTCCGGCCCTTATGTTGGATTGATAGTGTTAGTCGTACACATACATCATAGTCGATTTTGCAGTGCTGACCCCTCACTCCTGAACCCTCACTGCGTACCCCTCACTGCAGAGCCCTTACTGCTGACCACTATTTTCTTTACATGCGTGGATGGTTGTTACATGTTCCCGAACTTTAGTAGTTTGGAAAAGCGGAGCAACTATGATTGTAACATTGCTTAAGTTCTACTTGCCCTATCTTCTTGATTGCAGTCGGAAGTGATGAATGCGATGTGAGTTTGGTGGTCGTAGCTTCGGTGGTTGGGAAACATTGTGCAACCATGCTTATAAGAGGGCTTAATGTTTACTTGTCCCTACCACCCTGTTTGTCGTCGGATGTGATGCCTATTAAATTAATTTGGTGACTATGGCTTCTCCGGGTGGGAAATGGCAGCCAACTATGCTTCCGCGAAGGCCTATGGTGTACTTGACGTTGTGGTCTTTTCGTCGTCGGAAGTGATGCGTATGTTACGAATTTGATGACTATAGCCCTATTGGGTGGGAAATGCTAGCCAACTATGCTTATAAGTGTGCTTAGGGGACACTTGACCCTGTGGCCCTTTTCGTTGTTGGGTGTGATGACTATGTTATGAATTTGGTGACTATATCTTAAACAGAATCTTAAATGGATCGGAAATTACAGTCAACCATGCTTATAAGTGAGCTTAGGGCCAACTTGGTATGCGGTCCTTTTCATTGTCTGGGGTAATGTCTATGTTATAAATTTGGTGACTGTTTTTTAAACGGTTCGGAAATTACAGCCAACTATGCTTATAAGCGGGCCTAGGGTATAAATGATACTGTGGCTTTTTTCGGTGATAGGTGTGATGCCTACCTTATGAATTTGTTGGTTGTATCTTAAAAGGTGCGTAAATTACAGTCAACAAGTAGGCTTAGGGCATAATTGACAATGCGGCCCTTTTCGCTATCGGAAATGTGCCTATGTTATATATTTGGTAGTTGTATCTTAAACAGCTCGGAAATTACAGTCAACTATGTCTATACATGTGCTTAGAGCGTACTTGACCCTGCGGTCCTTTTCGTTGTTATTTGTGATGTCTATGTCATGCATTTGGTGACTATATCTTAAATGGTTCGGAGATTACAGCCAGCTATGCTTATAACTACGCTTAGGGAATATTTGATGCATGTGCGCGGTGCTACTCTAGGCTAGCGTGCATGGGCAGGTTTCGCTCCATGTCACGCAGGTGGAATTACAAAGCATGAGACTCGGCCCCCGCCATGATGCCAGGTGAAAGGAGATTGGATGGAAGTGGGAGACGAGAGAGACTGACAGGAACATGAGAAAACCCCCAAACGGAATGTAAGAGCATGATGTGCTGAGGTGGAGTGATGGAGCACGAGGGAAAAAAGGGAAAACCAAGATGTCCGCTGCTGGCGAGGAATGAGAGTACAGGAGGTTTCCGAATGACGTCATATAATATGGCGGCCGGCTAGTTCCTCGTCCTCAGCCCCTGTGTCTAATTCCCCACTTTCCTACTACTTACAACGTATATTCACATTAAAAAATCATATTTAGATAAAATAAGCAATGTTTTATGATACAGTATAAGTATACGTAAAATAAATTTTTGCGTATGTTCATCCAGTGTAGTTTATTAAGAATTTTTTTGTATGGAAACAGAAAATATATTTATACGTTCGCAGCGATACAATTCTTTACTGATACATTTCATTCAATATAGATGTGGGGAAGGGGAGGTTAGCTTAATACGATAGTATCTACATGTCCTAGGATCGTGATTATTACTACAATTTCTGCGATGCAGGGCTCAGTCTTTCCACTTTTCACCGTTTTACTAGAGCATGAGTAGAACTAGAGCTTCGTTCGTTAAGGTACACTATTTATATCCCATTAAATATTTTAAATAGTTTTAGTCGTGCATTATTTCTCCCTGCATTGCCTCTTTCGTGGAATGAAGTATGGGTATTATTTTGCATAGTTGTCTGTATTTGAAAGAANCTCCACTCTCACAGTGTTTCTGTGACGCCACGTACCCCGTACTTGAAGATACTTGACAATAAACTTTATTACAAGAGTCCTGTCAAACACGTTCAGCATGTTTTCCATACATTTCAGACAAAACTAAATGCAGACATAAATTTAATTAAAGGTCTGTAATGCCTCCAAATAAAAAAAAATTATTTGCTCTCAAATAATTAACTAATTTGAAGGTATCACATAATACGTGAGATGAAATAAGAAATCATTTCACTATATTTAGTTGTTAAAAGATCTTAAACCTCGAAAAATTTGGGTCATAAAATTATCCCTCCTCATGAATGTAATTAGAGTTGCCAGATCATGATCGAAAAAAAAAACATCGATATAATGTCTAGCTTTCTCCGGTATTTATGCTTAGTCGACATGTACATATTCCAAATAGTGTCGCCTTAGTTAAGGTTGAATGGAAGCTGGAATTCTGGTTACTGCGAAACCATCTATACACACAAACACAGCAAACATTATAAATTAATTTAGCTTAAAATGTAATTAATCTAGCTGTATGGTTCGAATTGTATTTGAAAGAAGATTGTTCAATTTTAACCAATGCAAAATAATTTTAACGAAATACATTAATTTCACAGTAATTTTTGAAAATATACTCTGAGATCGACCGCACTCAAGAAATGAGTACACCAATTCGAAGCAGCGTGCCTGCGTTGGTAGGCAACACCTCTGTCACCCGAGAATGTTGTTGAAGGTATACAAATCTCGGTGTTNTTTGAAAGAAGATTGTTCAATTTAACCAATGCAAAATAATTTTAACGAAATACATTAATTTCACAGTAATTTTTGAAAATATACTCTGAGATCGACCGCACTCAAGAAATGAGTACACCAATTGGAAGCAGCGTGCCTGCGTTGGTAGGCAACACCTCTGTCACCCGAGAATGTTGTTGAAGGTATACAAATCTCGGTGTTTCTTAAAAACTGAAATAAATGTTTACTGCAATTATTACTGTACATTACACGTAATGCACTTTCTATTGGTAAGGCACATTTTGCGTGGGCTGAATAAAGTTTATTTATAATCAAAGTAGTTGTAACTTTATAGTGACATTGCAGGACTTCCGTAAATAACAAAGGTGCTTTGCAGATAATTTTAATAAACTGTGATTGTCGTCACATGACTTGGCAAGTGCCACCCNACACATTTTGCGTGGGCTGAATAAAGTTTATTTATAATCAAAGTAGTTGTAACTTTATAGTGACATTGCAGGACTGCCGTAAATAACAAAGGTGCTTTGCAGATAATTTTAATAAACTGTGATTGTCGTCGCATGACTTGGCAAGTGCCACCCTCTGGCCTCGCAATAACTGCTATACGCTTATGCACACTTAGACGCGCCGTTGCGTCCGTTCAAAATGAGTGCACTTGTTTCGAGAGTACCATTGGCTGCATCATTTGTCATGAGGAATCGCTTTACAATATGTGTAACGTACATTCAGGAACAAGTTTGATATGCTCGATCTGACTAACCTCGATCTTGGTGTCGTCCTTCGCAAACAGTTCCTTGTGCATATAAACTGCTGCCTTCACCTGCATAATACGGCCGATGTTATCGTCTCCTATTTCCATCCATGGCCTCGTTCCTGAACGTCGCAACTGGTCCACCTTGACAATAACGAGACTTCGCAGATTCGCCGTCTATCGTGTTCTCGTATCTCTTCCGGATGCATTTACTTTTACATGTTTCACTTCTTTAAGTCTTTCGTAATTTTAAATCATTTTGTGTGGGTCTTGTTTTACTTTCCGTGAATGTTGCTTCAACGTGTCAGAAACCGTTTACGTTCGACTTTGCCTGTCTGCCGTGATCGTTCGGCATTTCTTCTCTCTGCTGTTTATGTCTGCGTTGTCCTTGTGGTCTCGTACCGAGTTATTTGCATATATTTGAATATACTGACCTCGCTGTACGTTTTTCTTTTGATTCTTCGTTCTGTTATTTTTTGGTTCATTTCCTTTGTGACTATTGACTTCATTTCTCCTGTGAGTGTCTCAATGTGCTATTTACATATCTTGACTTTTTTCGGTGTTGATATATTTTTAAGTCATACTGAGTGTTTTTTGGCATACAGAAAAGCACAGCAACGGCATTTGACAAAAAATAATAACTCGGTTAATCAGCAATGTACCTAATTAAATCTTTTTCCAAGGTTTGAATCTAAGTCGTAATCATATTAAATGTACTTAGTTATAATGGGTAACATTTCTCTTCTTGTTACTGTTTCTTTTTCGAAAATTTAAATTAATTCGTAAAGGACATTTCAAGTTTGTAATATTTCCCTTAGCAATCTTCTGCTAAATGAACCCACGCGTGTAACGCCAGTTTAACTGTGCTAATGTTTCCGCATAATACTTGGTTCTACTTTATTATTTTACGTCGCCATGAACGTGCAACATCAGCCTAAGTATTGTCAACTTCTTGTGTAAGAAATTATAATGCGAATCATACATCAGCCTAAGTACTATCAGCCTGTTGTGTAGGAAAATATAATGCAAATTAGACAGATTTTGAAGAATTCAGTGCAGTCACAGCCATCCTTACCGTTGATATCATAGGGGCAATTGTAATGCTTTGAGAATTCGAATGGAAGAATGCAGTGCATTCTGTAGATGCAATGATGATGCATATAATCATGCACTACTGGGTGTTTTGATGTTTTGCTTAAATTTGAGACATAGTACAAGTCTGACAGAATTAATTCAAGATGGCCGGCGCTACATTTTATGAATAATAATTTGGAAATGTACTTTTTGAGAGTGGCCCTAGCAATGGTTTTCTTAGGACATTTTTGTTCATCGTAAACTGAAAAACTGTGAGAAATATATGTCCTCAAATTTGAAACCTCTCATTGTTTAGAGGTTTTATTGCCGTAATTTTATTATCTGTGGGTCTATATCTTTCTTCAAAAATTCCAGGTAAAACTACGGGCGTAAAGCTAATTAATGTACGAGTATTTCATGGAGAAAGTTGCACGTTTATTTTAAACATTCAAATTAAATAGAAAAAATCGTAAACATTCTTTACTGTGTGTGCTGATTTACAAGGGTGTATCTAGGGAAGATTTATAGACGCCAAAAAATTCCTAATAAATATTTTTGTCATTTTAACTAATGTTCATTATGAATACTATAGGCCTGTATCAACATTTTTATAAAACCACACAAACAGCTGCTGCACCACGAATTTCAAATTAGTATCCATAATGATAATTATATTGGCTAAGGAAAATTTACCAGGCATTGCGTACAGATGATATCTTCAGTCGGAAGCCGCTATGGACGTCAATTCTTAAGTACTGAAAATAGTGGTAAAGTATCAGTCCTTACTATGATAGGAAAACAGGTCACAATTTTCGCTTTACAGATATTTCGTACGACAAGGGCTGGGTACTTTACTTGTACGTGGTCTAAGTAAAATACGCCAAAAAGATGATTAAAACTACTGTAGCAGGTACTAACTGAAACACCTACAGATGCGCCATTGTAGATTTTATCAAACAGAAAGTTAAAATATTTTTTTTGCCATTACCAATTGTTTATATCACATGTTGTTATTCATAATTCACTTTTTTTTTATCTAACAGCAAATTTAAAATTTGGGGACTATTTACATATGGTTCACACAAGGGTTTGGGCCCATTTTAATTTAGCTTGTTTATTTCTACTTCGAAAAAAAAATCGGCCGGCGTACGTAATTCTTTTACTCTGGTTTTTTCCCCCGATGCCTTGTGTCAATTGCACGAGGCAGAGCAGAAAACTTCGCCAATAATCCACCCAGCTTGAACTCTACACCCCTCCCCCTTTTCAAGTGACGAAACCACTTTTCCACACATCATCCCCGCCCACCGCTAAACTTGCCGGTGGGGAGGGAAGAGATCGCGACAGANAAATTTGGGGACTATTTACATATGGTTCACACAAGGGTTTGGGCCCATTTTAATTTAGCTTGTTTATTTCTACTTCGAAAAAAAAATCGGCCGGCGTACGTAATTCTTTTACTCTGGTTTTTTTTCCCCGATGCCTTGTGTCAATTGCACGAGGCAGAGCAGAAAACTTCGCCAATAATCCACCCAGCTTGAACTCTACACCCCTCCCCCTTTTCAAGCGACGAAACCACTTTTCCACACATCATCCCCGCCCACCGCTAAACTTGCCGGTGGGGAGGGAAGAGATCGCGACAGANAGTAAGACGGCACGACGGGGGGTGGAGAGGACGTTGGCGAGCCATCGCGAATACAAACAACTTCACTCGGCGCTCGCGTGGAATCAGGGCTGGAGATGCCGCGTTCCTCTCCCGTTCACAGTTCTCGCCTGTAAGAGGGCGCCCTCTTGTCTTTCTGCCTGGATGCTGGAATGAAGCGTCAAAGAAAACTACCTACACAGTATATATATATATATATTTGTGATACCTTGAGCCTACACAACTGAAGAATAGGTAAATATATATAAGTACAAAGTAGCTTCAGAGATGCAGCCAAATGTTAGAAAACTTGCCTTACACGGATTATAAACAGACGAGACAAAAAAAAGGGCCAGTTATTTTTTTTCCGGTGCGGTAAATCTTATCGGGATGCTCTGAAGCAGAAGCAATATTGTTGTCTGACTGATTTTATTTTGATTACGTTTATCACGGTTAACTGTGCGCTTTTGAAAGCTTTGCTTAAGATCTACTTGTATGCACATTATGTATCTTTCCGCCATGGGACTGATCACTTTATTCATGCATAGGTAAATTGAATGTCTGAGATTATTAGAAAAGTAAATATTTTACAAATTTCCTAATAGGATATCTTTCTGTCAGTGAATATATTAATACGATTATTGATTAACTCGGAGCTAGAGGATTTATTTAATGAAATATTATGTATGCGTGTGTGGTTTTTGTTAATTTAATAGCAAGTGCGATGACCTGATGGGCTTGTCCTCGAACAAGTGAGTGTGTCTCTAGTCAAACGAGGTCTTAACAGGACAGCGAGGCCATTTTCTGTGTAGGAAGAATATGGAAAAATAAAATGTTAGTACTTCAGTGAATGCTCTGTAATAAATGGGACACCTCGGTTATACAAAGGTTTGGTGGTAAGATGTGAATCAAAATACTAATATGTTTACTATCATCTGTACGCAGAGGTTAATTCGGCGGCAGGGTGGTTGGATTGGAATACTTCAAAGGAGGCAAAAGTTTTCTGTGTGTGCTATTTACTTTCTTTTGTTTTTATAAAATTNGGTTGGATTGGAATACTTCAAAGGAGGCAAAAGTTTTCTGTGTGTGCTATTTACTTTCTTTTGTTTTTATAAAATGCTTTTTTATTGCAAAATTATGCGTGTTGCTGTAAATAAACATTGTGTGTATTGAACAAATAATAACCAATATCAGCAACCATAAATTGAAAAAAATTAATGCATTTTCAATAACAAATGGTCCCATGATATCGTTTGCTCGTATGGCCCGCTAGTAGCGCCTATGCTTGACCATTTTCTGTAACCGATTAAATATTTTATCTAAAATATACTGTATGTGTATGGGTTTGTCTGGTTGCAAATACAAATTACAACTGTTTAACAGTATTTGCTTTTAATTACAATAAAATTTCCCTACATATGCAACCAAATTATTTAAGAAATAATTACCAAGATTTTGAAATCAATTTTTATATATCTGCAAAGTGAATGATAAATGCACTTGCAAAGTGAGTACTAAATATACTTGCAAAGTGAATAATAAATATACTTTCAAAGGGAATAATATATATAATAAAAGTTAAGATTATCGTGTGTTTTGTAGAAAACAGCATATCTGCCTGTGATAATTATAAAATTGGAACTCCACGAATGAAAGATAAATTAATGCGGCAAACAAATAAATTATAGTAGATCGTAAAATGAATTTACAAAGTTGCTGGTATGTACTAGGTGACATATTTCTAACATACATATTTCTTATAGCAAATGCTCTTTACTAAATAGAAATCCTTGGATGTGCAATTGTTTGTTGACAAAATGCAAACTCAAAATATTGTTTATATTTATCGGATGTATGCAGAGTTCAGTTCGCCTAAAGGATAGTTGAATTAGAATGATTTAAAGGATTTTACAAATTCCGTCTATCTCCTCTGGATATTCCTTTAACAAGCAAGTATGTTGCACATAATACTGACATTAAAATAAATCCCGTTGCAGCAGTTTGAACTGAGAAATGTGTATGGCAAATANGTATGTTGCACATAATACTGACATTAAAATAAATCCCGTTGCAGCAGTTTGAACTGAGAAATGTGTATGGCAAATATCGTTAAGTTATTTTTTTAACTAAAATTATCTCAGCTAAAGATGCGAACTGCGGACGTTTGATAATTTACTGTAATGTGTAAATTTAAGGCGTCTCTTGACCAGTAAAATGTATGCAGTAGTAATAATGACACGAAACTTTTATGCATTCGGATTCGATGCGTAGGTAATGGAAAGCTGAACTCACCGGAAACCAATACTGATGTGTTTACTACGAACTCTAGCTGTACACATCAGAGAAATTTCGCCACTGACTAGTAACATGCCGGAATGCTGTTCGCCAATCAGCGCCTCGTAACTTACTCGCCAAGTGGCAGCCCAGCCAATAGGGAATCATTTGCAGCACGTGGTAGCCAATCTCGCACATGGACCAGTACGGAGCCTTGCAAAGCCAATCGGCGAATGGCTTCACTCACACCAAAGGAACCACCACATTTCGTTTCTGTGTACTTATCTACTCTGTGGCTATTGCTTGGTGCTATTGACGAATAAATGTGTTTTANCCACCACATTTCGTTTCTGTGTACTTATCTACTCTGTGGCTATTGCTTGGTGCTATTGACGAATAAATGTGTTTTAATTGTTCTGGGAGTCAAAAAATAACGCTCGAGCAATGACCTCCTTACCACCAGCCAGTTGTTTGACATATGCCGGGGAGAGCTGAAGTGATATGCTGCTGCTTGAATAATCTGTGAGTGCTGTATGAATATTTAAATTAACCATATCTAGATTAGTAGGACTGCATTTAGCGTTTGCCGAGGTGATGTGGNCCACCACATTTCGTTTCTGTGTACTTATCTACTCTGTGGCTATTGCTTGGTGCTATTGACGAATAAATGTGTTTTTGATTGTTCTGGGAGTCAAAAAATAACGCTCGAGCAATGACCTCCTTACCACCAGCCAGTTGTTTGACATATGCCGGGGAGAGCTGAAGTGATATGCTGCTGCTTGAATAATCTGGGAGTGCTGTATGAATATTTAAATTAACCATATCTAGATTAGTAGGACTGCATTTAGCGTTTGCCGAGGTGATGTGGCACACATATTTACACCCTGTTGATGTTTTATTCGCCTCGGCACAGAGTATTGATTCTTAACAATTTTGGTTCATATATGCACTATGTTTGTGCCTTTCATATATGCGGGGCGGGAGGTAATGGTTGATAGCAGTACTTTGTACTGTAGCATGAAGAAGGTTCGTTCCTCGACCGAAAAATAGTTTATTTAAATTAATGGCAAAGCGTAAACGAAAAGTTGCGTGAGTGTTCAAGGATTTTTCTTATGATAAGCTGCAATCAAGTTTTCGTCTTTTGTTTAAGTGGTGCGATCACATTTGTTTCGAATAAAAACCTGAATATGATGTACACTTTTTCTATCTACCGGCCCGGCTCCTTTTTCTTGGGCCATGCGACATTATCTAATTGAAATGCGGACTGAATATGTAACGAGAGTGCGAGTAACACACAACCTAGATAGATAACCTGCCTTTTTTTCTTTTGTGCAGCGCAGAAGTGAGCGGAGTTAATGTGCTGACTGTAATATGGAAGAGGATAAGGGCTAGTCAACGCATGCATGTGTGGCGTGTTATTGGAACTACGCGAGCAACCAAAAAAATCTTCCTGGAAACAAGTGACTTTGTCGACATGATTACACGTAATGCGCGTGGCGACGGACTGCAAACATCCGCAGAAAGCAACTATTTCGAGCCTCCGAACTGACAACGACGTGTTCTCGCGGTGGACCGTACAACTTGCATGTTACACATCAGTTGCAATCATCTTGGGATCATTTTAACTGCACGCTGCATTCTGTTGAATATGGCGCTTTTTATTTAATTCGTGTGCCAAGGCTAAGCTGGATATTTCTGTGACTGGTGTGAAATAGAGACGGCTCGGGTAAAGTAACTGCTCGAATGAGGATGGGGAACCTATACGGAGAAATGCCCCCCCACCACAGTCAGCTGGGAACGAACCCAACACCCGAGCACGATCCACACTGCACTGCACGAACACGCACGTTCACGGTATTCAACTTTCCTTCAAATCGCGTCTCTCGCACGAATACGTTGTGCATTGGCGACTTGCGAGTTTATGGCGGGTAGTGTACGGAAATACCTTACAAAAAAAGGGGGGGCAGTGGTAGCGCAGTGTCCAGGGCGCTCGCCTCCCACCACGGCGACCAGGGCTCGATCCCCGGCGGGTTCACTCCCGAATTTTCGCATGTGGGAATCGTGCTGGACGACACAGCTTTCCGGCGGGTTTTCTTGGGGTACTCCCGTTTCCCCCTCCCTTACATTCCAGCGCCGCTCCATTCTAGAGTCTCATCTCTGCCATGCCCGGCGACGACGGTCACCTACGGGTCCCAGCTGGAAAGACCGTCACTCGGAGGGTGTCGCCTTGCCCTGGGTGCACTCCCCACACGCCATTTATTTATTTTACCGAACAAAGGAGCGCGTGTTACGATGTTTCCGTGTGATGCCGGACTTTCCTGACGTCGTCGTTTACGCCCTTCACGCCGAGGGTGGGTACGCCGTTGTCGTTTCGCCCGGCGGACGGGAGGGTAATATAACCGGCCCGCCATCAGCCAAGCGGGAAATGATGGCCGGGGAAGTGCTTGAGTGTGTTTTCGCAGGGCGCCTTCATCTCCTCGCCGCTAATTGTCGGTTCTTCTCGTCGCGAGCGGAGCTCGTTGCCGGGGTAGAGAGTTCGAAACGTGATGAGGGTTGTCCTCGCCGCCGGCGGTGCGAGAGTGTTCCCTCCTCCCCCTTCCTCGTTTCAACATTCGTGTCTCCCCCCTCCCCCTCAGGGGGCGGTAATTTAAGGGTAATTGCCAGCGCCGTGGTATGTTCTTACACCGTTTTGACATTAAACTCGCCAGACGGGCTGAAATAACGACAGCGGGGATGTGAAACTGCGCCGGTCGTCGTGGAAGGTGTCCCCAGCGCGACCTCCTGCTGCATTGTCGGCCGCTCCCGCGGAGGATCGCGTCGCAAGCGGGTCAGGCCGGCACGAAACGTTGAAGCGCCTGGCTATACGGTCAAGGCTGTTCGCGATCGAGTCAGTGCAACCACTGAAAACAATCACTGCTCATAACCACACGTACACTACAGTAGGCCCACGCACCGCACGCAGGCTCCCAGTTAAACAGTCAGCAGCGAATTAATGAAAGTAATTCCCAGATCTGACGTACTAAGGGTGGCATTCTTAAACTCCTCCCGTGTAAGAGTGGGCTGTCTCTTAAATAGCGCGTAAACCGAGCTTGAATTCATGAACAAAGTTTATGAGTCCCTCTTTCGCGAGGCGTTTGAGAGTCCGATGATTTTCTGAGCCCTGTGTGTGAGGCTAAGCACGTTTCCAGCTATCGGCAGTTAGGAACAAGGTTTTAACTAAAATGGATTCTCCAAAGAGCACGTGCGTTGTTAAAAAATTTGTAAAATAATTTGTATGGTACTAACGTCGGTAGAGCCTAGGTATTATCGAAAAATGAAAAATAAATGTGCTTATGAAAAATGAATTATTTCACGATTTGTTCTATATATTCTGCTAAGGCATTATCCTATCTACTGTGACGTAAAATAATAAAACAGATACTGTAAAATTTAAAAAAACCTACTACAGGTTGCAATAATTAAAAAAAAATAGTTATAGTAAACATTGAACATTTTTTTTTAAATGGAAATTTTGCTATACTTGTAAGACGTGCTTGGTAGTCTTGTGTTTATGATAGCAAGCTTCTGATATTTTAATGCATGTTCAAATCCCAATCCAGAAAGAGATTAAATAATTTTTTAATATTATATTCCTTGCAACTCAAATACCATGGAACTTATATTATTTTCCTCCAAAACACTTTATTAGCAGCACAAACAACGAAAATCAATTAGACATTTTACAGATAGTTCCATGGAGTCCGTGGATAGTTCCTTCCTAGAAAAATAGGTAAAGTACTCTTAAACATATAAAGATGTATGATACTACTTCTATTTCTAATTTTACTAAGTTTTTATAACATATTTACTTGGTAGTCATTAAACATAAGACTTTAATGCATCAAACCACGATACGACGAGCGAGTAACAGATAAATATAATCATACATAATCTATCGGTTTTCGAGAAAAGTTTTTAGATTTTCTGTATTATTTTCCACCTCTCCATTTGTGGGAGTCAAAAATAGTATGTCACCACTTAAAAATAATTATATCTGTCAGTGCATTGTATCTCAATTATCGAGATGATGAAAGGCGTGCGCCATTTTAACAAGCACAAGGCGAGGTTAACGTGATCCGAGTCTGTTAGGAGAGGTCAAGGTCTCTCGTAACCTTGAGAGTGACTGCAACTGTAACCATCACGCAAACAACTCTCTAATCGTTCAAGAATCTCGTTTTCCTGCCGAAACAAGATGCGTACCGAATGTGGCTCGCATCTCCATCGCAAAACCGACTATGAGTACTACCATGAGATTGTCATATGTGAATTTATAGTACTGAAGTCTGAGTTTTCTCTTTTATAAATATTAGAGCACGAAGTTGCATATTATCAACACATTAACTCTCCCAAAAATGACTCAAGAATCAAGTGAGACGGTCCATGGCGACGTTGATCTTAAAGATAGGGAAAGGATACAAATTTTGTAGGAAACTAGATCCTTGGCAGAGCTTTCAAAAGTGCTCGCTTTACTGTCAACAGCCTAAACATTGATTGGTTGTGTAAAGTGTTTATTGCGCTAAGTTATCCATAAACAATTTAAAGTCTACGGGACCGCCAGGTAATAATGGATCCCAGACCATTTCGAGTCAAGTTAAGGCCCCTGCCTACCGGCTGGCAGCTCCGAAATTTAAATAGGAAATCCCATGTTAAGAAAATCTCGCCTTGACGCGTTAATCTTAAAGATAGGCGTTTCAAACAAATTGTATTCTTAGCGAGTTTTTTACGATAAGATCCCTACGAGCGTATTTTTTTCAATATAGATGAGCAGTATGTACTTTTCTGTAAATCGAAAATTTTAAAATTTTCTTGCAAACAGACTATACATGTTATAGAAACATCTCCGCTGTAGGGAACGTCTCCTGAAAAGTTCGCGAAGAATACATTTTGTTTGAAATGCCTAGCTTTAAATTTAGCGCACTGAGGCGAAATTTCCTTAACATGGGACTTCCTATTTAAATTTCGCAGCTGCCAGCCGGTAGGCAGCGGCCTTAAGTGCTCAAATTAATCACGCTGTGTGGCGAGGGGATGTGTGAAATCATAACTGTGACACTAACGCGACAGCGAAAAATACAAACATATCGGAAAAAAATTGCAGAGATGAAAGATGTATTTCTAACTGGACAGAAGATGTGACGTGAAGGATATGTGTGTGGAAAGTGAAGGAATAAAGGTGGAGCGTCCGGAGTTGGTGAGGGGGGGTGGAGGTACATCTCAATCTCGCGACATTCGTGAAGATTTACGTTGCCAAACTTCTCCCTAAAATGCCGTAGCTGGGGTTCGAACCGAGAGCCCAGTCTTTTGGCCAACCACGATGCCCAGCATTTTGCTTGAATTCTCAGCAGCCAATTGTGAGATTGTAGAGCGCGGTTGCAATGCAGCGGACAGCGGGCGTCTCCATAATGCCCATCAGCCGTTTTGCTTCTCGATACTGTTCCTCTAGAGCAGCTGTTTTCAACC
>NQII01000656.1:224716-245592 GCA_002778355.1 Clitarchus hookeri
AAGGAGGCGTGAAAGAATTTAAAAGGAGGCGTGATAAACCGCGAGGAAAGATTTTGAAAAGTAAAAGTATCAGAAAACAACATTGGAATTTAAAAATCAATGTCAATCCAATACCTAACCCCACAATAGACGTATGTGTATAGCTATGTGTACGTATATGTGTATGTGTTTGTGCATGTATGTATGTGTACATTTATTTATGTATATATACGTATATACCTATAGGCTGTTCACGGTTAATTGGACACTTTTAAAAACCCTTCTCAGGATCTACTTTGCTTCTCGTTTTGTATCCTTCCGCAATATGTAAAATGAACATTGCCATTAGCCCAATTACTTTATTCATGCGCCATACAATTGAAGCACTGGAATTAATAGAAAAATAATTGAGTTACTAATATGAAAATTCGTACTGTTAAAAATTGCCAAAGGCGTATCTAAGTGCGTCATAAATGAAGCTATTTATAAAAAAAAAAAAATGTAATTTCTTAATGTCCTTCGCCACATCACAATCGAAAGAACCAATATTCCGAACAACACGTCTTGAAACATGTCTTCTCTTATAATAACGTGCTCGCCCCGTGGCTCTGTGAATGTTAATTGGGATTCACAACAACTTGGAAACGCACTACTCCAGAACAAGGCTGGTGTACTACTGAGCACTCCGTGGCAGCGCTCAGTAAGACTAGGCGCTGGCCGCAACTGGGGGCCCATAACAACAAGGTTAAATTATCAAAGGAAGGACTTCCGGAAGAACTGATAACAACTTCCGGGAGAACTTCCGGGAGCAGTGCTGCACGTCCCATCTTGCAAC
Organism: Clitarchus hookeri; assembly: GCA_002778355.1. Lineage (NCBI taxonomy): Eukaryota > Metazoa > Arthropoda > Insecta > Phasmatodea > Phasmatidae > Clitarchus > Clitarchus hookeri. The sequence goes on from NQII01000656.1 coordinate 225,531, forward strand.
TGACGTTCAAGGTCAAACCTGTTTTCGTACATGTTAAAGGGATCTGGAGTATGCAAATAAAAAACATATTACATCTTACAATTTATTAAGCAAAATACACATACTCTACATGATCTAATACACGAACATCACCATTAGTACCATTGTGTATGGTGTTAATTATTTGAGTCAGATTGATTCAAGAGACATTATATGTTGGAAGACTTTTGCAATTAATGAACTTGTTGCTACTTCTAATTCTGTTATTGATATTTCTCCTAATCCAGTTCTGTATTCTCGACGTAGGCTTAAGTTTGAGCTAAGAGATGAGATTTGGATTTTTAGGAAGTTGGTTGGTACCAATGGTGATGTTCGTGTATTAGGTCATGTACACACACAGCTATTATATGCCATACACAGTTGCGTATCCCTACTGTTAACACGTATTACAGAAGACGATTTTTACACCAATCTCATTTATAATTAAAGTCCACATCACTATCTTTATACTAGTTCACTCACTTAATCTTCTCTTATTAGTTGCACATACACTATCAAGATGTCCATTGGCAAACACTGGCATATTACAAATGTCCGCCACTCACGCATCAAGTGCATTACAGTACAGCCAATCAGTCTCAAGGAGGACGCACACCTGTTCCGCTTGGATCGGCTCGGAACAGACTTTCTGCCAAAAATAATAAGCAATGTTTTGATACGGTAGCTCCCGCACTACATCGGCTCGGCCAGACACCAGATCGGGACGTTGTAGTGCGCGGGCAACCATATAATAACATGCTTTTTTATTTATTATTATTATTCCGAGCAGAGCCAATCCAAGCGGAACAAGTGCGCGCCCTGCTTTAGTCTCTACTATCCCGACAGTCACACACTGCACTCGCTGGTCGCTGCGTCGCCGTCCCGATTATCGTACACGCCCGGCACTAACGACCATTCTCAACCGCAGACACAGAGACAAGCCGTGGCTTATAGTGCTGGGCTGGCCTGGCCCCGAAGCTTCTTCGCACCTCGAGTCGCGCCGAGGCAGGTGACGACCAGAAAATTCTCGCAATGCCTCCACAAGTCATTCACTCTCCCGGAGACGGGAGTGACGTCAGTGCTCTTAGCATTATCTGGGCCCATGTGGTGGCTCCATCGCTTCCCCTCCTCCGGGGTGCCGGTGATGTCCTGGGAGGATCACTGCACCCGCCTGATGGTGGAGGGGAAGGACGCAAAGGGAGCGAACAGCGGCAGCCTTTAAATAATTTATTATAAAGCATAGATTGGTGGGGAGGACCTCACACAGCAGTATATAAGGGGACGTGGGTCTCAAGAGGTCGAGAACCCCTCCTCTAGTGATTGAAGAAAAGCCTTAAATCGTAACAACTTAAGCATTCGCAGAAAATAACGGATGTAATTTCACAGTCGCAGCAAAAGAACACGAATGCTATTGCTGCCGACTAAATAATTGGTTGCAGCCAACAAATATATTTTCAATAAAGTAATATGTTAGCTAGCACTACATGGCTCAGGAGGCCTACTTGTCAATCTGCGAGTTACTATGTGCGCCATAATTTGTTTTTTTTATCAGAAATTTATCAATTTCACAAGCAAATTCAAAATCATGTACAAAGACATGATTTTAATCTCAGAAATGTAAAATATTGTCATGTGAACTATTACGATTCTTCTTGTTAGAATCTTGCCTGATGTAATACGAAGTAACGCCGTCGATGTTAAAAAAAAAACCGACCGGACGAGAAAGAGGCGTAAGGAGTGGAGAATGCCGTAGATCTTGAAGTGTTTTATTGAGGCCGGGAAAAGTAGAAGGCGAACATGAGAAAGGTCGGCCAAGGCCGCGGCATATTTGTCAACTCGTTGAGATTGTTCGTGTAATTAATTGAACCAATTATAGAGTTACGTGAGGGGGACGGGTGACAAATAGCCAAGTGAGAGATTGGAACTGGACAAAAAAAAAAAAGAGACACATGTACTTTCATCAGCATTTAGATTTCGTAATTTTTTTAAATTTATATGTTTTGCAGACTACATTAATCTCCAACACGGATTATCAGAGTGCGTAAATTTAATGAGAGCTTTGCGCCTTTCAGTGAACCTGGCAAGCTTTCGAAGTATAAATCTAAAGTTAAATTCACACATAAAAAACGGCTCACACGTGTATGGCTTATTTGAAACCCGAACTATGTACATTGCTTTCCAAGGTTGACGTTTAAGTTACCTCTTTCACGGCGGTCACTAGTTCCGTATTTTCTGTTGCGCATTTCCAGTGCGTGAAAAGAAGTTCCTTTGTTTCTGCACATAAATAATGCATTGGTTTTAAAACAAATTTGAAACTTAAATGTGTAAACTCCCTGGTTTTTTTTTTTCTGGCATTGTTGTTAATATGTAGGACACGTGGAGGAAAACCGCCGTAGTTTCGTTTGACACAGGTGGTACGCCGAACACCCAGTTTTACATTCAAGCTGGTTTCAGTTGTCGCAGACGTATTAAGCTGCCCACTGTAAAGGCACCAGAATTTTGACACTAGCAAATTAAGCAAATGCCACTCGCGTGACATGACACTAATGTCTCTTTGTCTTTCTGTATCACGGAGACATGAGGAACAGAAGGGAAGGAATAATCAAACCTCGTATCACTGAATGGAAAAGGATAAAGAACTGACATTACGAAAAGGTATTTCTTGTGAACTCTGTTTCAAAACTGATCCTGTTGCTTTGCATCTGAAACTTATTTTGTAAACAAAGCGTCTTAGCTGACACGTTAAGGGAATATTGGGGTAGAGTGTGTATGCCATCTACGCAATTACATTTTCGTTTTTTTTTTTTTTTTTTTTTTTTTGTAACTATCAAAACCACGAGAACTTACTCTAAGGTTAGCTCACCGTTTACGTAAATGAGTGCATTCATATTTTACCCAGTTCTAATACAACTACAATATAGTAAAGTTTGCTTTGAATATAATTTCTTTGTTAAAGCTCTGGTTTGTTTGTTACGAAACTAAACGTAAACAAGCAGCACGCCATGTTTTGANCGTTGTAACTATCAAAACCACGAGAACTTACTCTAAGGTTAGCTCACCGTTTACGTAAATGAGTGCATTCATATTTTACCCAGTTCTAATACAACTACAATATAGTAAAGTTTGCATGGAATATAATTTCTTTGTTAAAGCTCTGGTTTGTTTGTTACGAAACTAAACGTAAACAAGCAGCACGCCATGTTTTGAACTCGAGATTTCGACGGTACTTAAGGCATTTCATGAGCCATGTTGAGGACATGCGCAGAACACGAAAGTAAGTCTCCCTCATCTTCAGTCTACGTATGAACTGGCGAATAGCGTAAAAGAAATATAAGAAGTTCCGTCTCCGTATTTATAGTATTTTCTTTCATGCAGCGGGCTGTACAGTGTTTTAATATTCCTTATTTACATTCCGTTCTTAATACCTCGCAAGTTTTTTCAAAAACTGATTTCATACCAAATTTAAATATAATTTGAAATGTCAGACAATCATCGCATACATGCATGAGATTTTAATATAAGATGTATTTGTTCATAAGCAAACTCTCTCTCCCTCTCTCTCCCCATCTTTCTACAGAGCCACCCACAGTGGTAGATCTTCGGACTCGCGTTCAGGAGGACTTGGGTTCGATCCCGATCCGGCCGTCATAGTTTCACTCCAGGCGATTGCTGGGAGGGTTCCTTACTGCAGGTCATGGCCAATTCATCCTCCACTCCTGCTTCTCTGAGCAACTTGCACCGTCTAATGACCTCGCTGTCGACGAGACGTTATCCTAAGCCCTATCTCGTCGGACGTTGCCGCTGGTCGGCGGGTTTCCTCGGTGATCTCCCGTTTCTCCGCTCCCGCATTCCGGCGCTGCTCCATGCTCACCTCGCTTCGCCCTCGCCGGCTCTCAAGACCTCTTGTGTTATTAGCCGCCAAACTCTGTCCACACTTTTCCAGCGCCGTTGCGCAACCCTCACAGTGAGACGTCACTGAGGATTTTCAGGAGAAAATACTGCGGCGCAATGACCGGTTTCTACAGCGTAAGCATTCTTACCAACTGTCCTCGGAAAATCAAGGTTTAAATTTCCTCACTGCATGCTGTCTCCACTCCACATAATTTGTCGTGTACTGGTTCTACTGCTATCCCCCTGTGGTGTAGTGGCCAGCATAGATGCCCCTCATGCGCGATACTAGCGCTCTACTGGCGACCTCCTGAAGGTCTTCGTAAGGAACGGAATGAGGCTGGTACGGCGTTATTCTAGCCTCGTTAGGACAATCGGGAAGCTGCGTGAATATGGAGAGAGAACCGTCTCGGTGCAAGGGGTCGGGGTGTCGTTGCGTTGACCCCCGCACGCCTCTCCACCCCTCCGCGACCCCAACACTACGTGAGTTGCAGGGTTGTGGCAGCCGCGTTGTTTGTAATCATAGACAGCAATAATTAGAGCCAGTGACTTTTCGCGTAAAAATCGGAGCACACAGTAGACTTCAATACCATACACACACCTCAGCTGTTGTTATGCCTCCATTGGCTGCTGGTGCCGTGTCCGTCTTCGACCAAGCCACTCAGGACTAAGTACCTCCAACACTGAACCTTCGTGATTCGTGCGCAAACGGTTAACACGGGCCAGAACATTTTTTAGCCAATCAAAGACGCTGGACGACCCTACAGTGCCTTGGACTGTATCTTGTCTCGAAATATTTTCGCGAAATATCACTGCCACTAGCTATAATCAATCAAAGAGTGATGGTATGCAAAGTAATAAAAACAAAAAGTTAAAGTTACGTGGTCCAAGAGAGTTAAAGAAACGAAAATTGTAAGAGGAAATATTTACACACTTGCATTACCACGAGAAAAAAAAACCGCCCGGTGGTTAATGATCGTCTCCGTTAAAAACGTTGTTAATATTGGTTGTGTTATCTGTGCCTCTGTCTGCAGTTATATTTGAAGGTTCTTCGAAAATAATAATAATAATAGTAATAATAATGGAGAGTATTACGTGCAAACTTCGCCCATAACATTGTATTCCTGGTTTTTCTTGCTTATTAAAGTTTTTAAACCTGAAAATTCTTAAAGTACGACTATACCAAACTAGCCATTGACTTTACACTACAGTACGGACATAAAAAGTTAACTACGAACCCATAATTATGTCACAATATCAATTCTATCAAGATTGGGTAGAATCGATATTTTGACGTAACTATGAGTTCGTAGTCCAGTTTTTATGTACAGTGTGTATTGCAATGTAAGGTCGATAGCTAGCTCGGTATTTTTTTCTTTAAACTCTTTTAAAATCAAGAAAACTAAGAATCCAGTATGACACGTGTAGTTACATCTTAATGCCGTGTTTAAGCTGAGCTCAGTTTTACAGCTTCACCCTGTTTGGTCACGAAATGTTCCTCGCGACCTGTGAACTACGTGCTTGCTGCTCGACGTCACTGAAACTTTGAAATGGCCAAACATCGGACTGTTGGCAGGATAGTGAGTGAGTGAGCGAGTGAAGAGGTTTGGGTGGCTCTTAACAGCGAGGTCTTGAGAGCCCGATGAGGGTGATTGAGGTGAGTATTTAGCAGCGCCGGAATGAAAGGGCGGGGGAAAGGGGGAGATCCCCGAGAAAACTCGCCGACCAGCGGCATCGTCCGACACGATTCCCACGTGGGAGTGACCCGGCCGGGGATTGAACCCGGTTCGTCTTGGTGGGATGCGAGCAGGCTGACCGCTCAGCGACCGCGGCCCCGACAGGATAGAGAGGGAGATTGCGTTAGAGAATGTTTCGTTGTCGCGTGCAGTTATTTTTGCACAGGCGCCCTTCGAGTGTGTACGCTGCTCCTTCATGAGACAGTTCTCTCCCGTCTTGGTTAGATGAAAACAAATGATTTATACTTGATATTTATAAAGAGCAGGATTCAATATAACAGTGGGGCGTTAGGAAGATCGCCTCTGAAGTAGCGGATCGTTGTTTTCCTAAGAAGGGATTGGAAACTATGCTGGAAAACCCACACACGCTGTTGTCGGTACGGATCGAACAGTTGACTTCCCGAGTGACATCGGATACGCTACTGTATGTCCAAACAAACTCGGGAGTATCAAAACAACTGCCTTCAAAGAAAGGATAGTATGAAATGAGCACCAGTTTAGTATGTGGAATTTTACATGTGACTTTGTAGCATACCTACAAAAGTATAGTGGTACATTGCATTCTATAAAGCTCAAACAGGATGTCTCAATCTACAACATACTAGTCATCAGAGCGGGGTATCAGAAGGATTAGCTGGATGTCACTTGGAACCACTGTTAAGGGGGATGAGGCCTCGCTATCTTGGGTTTTCGCAAGTTTTGTCATGAGTTCCATTTAAGAGTGTTTAACGAAATTTTTCGCACGACATGGCATAGATAATAGTTTCCAACGCTTTATCCACCTATCACAACTCTACTGCGTTTATTAATGTTTGACTAGTGCCTGCAGGCAAGAAATAAGTAATTTTTTACTGTAGGTGGTCACAGAAAAGATTCTGGCAACAGTAGTCTGGCGATACATGTTCTATAGTACGTGCAAAGCAATTCCTTATGTCTTGTCGACGCCCAAAATAAAATATAAAATCTGTGATGTAAGTTAGGGCGAAAATTACGTAAATCCTAGATGGCGCGGACTGGTCCACCTTAAGTTAGTGACCATGAATCCAGTAGCGCCTACTACTTTTCACCAGTTAGCGATCAAATGTTCCATGTTTTGTTATCATTCCCAGTGGTTCAAATGGTTGGGCCAGAGTACGAACGCGCAGGTGAAACAACCACTTACAACGTGAACTCCAACCGCACGCGCCAGCAAAATGGCATCACTGGCCAGAAAAATGTCAGAACGCCGTTCGCCAATCAGCGCTCGGTGACCTGTCTTTCGCAGCACGCAGACCCAATCAGACGCAATACTCTTTCCCATAGCCCCGCGCAGCCAATCAGGTAACGGGTACTCCCCACATCAAAGGCATCGCCACGCCATTTCGTATCAGTGTATTTGTGTACTTTGCATCGAGGGTTCAAGCCTTAGACTAACGTGGTTCGTTTAACCGCAGTCCCGCCGGGTTTTGCGCCTCTCCTGCAACATATCCTCCAGGATCGCAGTAAGGCTGCAGCGCACGCGAATAAAAAAGAAGTCGCGGTGTTTCCCGCATCCCCACTCCCCGGCTTTTCCTCGTCGTGTGGGGGAGGGGAGGGGGTGGAGATAAGTTACGCGAGGGTCGCCCCTAGTCCTCCTGCCTTACATCAGGCCAGGAGAAGGCGGGGACCGAAGCCAGGGACGAACGAGGAGAAACAGAAAATGGTTTTCCTGCACTGCAACTAAAAACGAAACAAAAATAACAAGAAACGTAAAAAAAAAACTGCGAGCAGCGGTGTGCTTTGGGCCTCCCGCCGGACCGGTTCGCACCCGTCCCTGACCAAGGGCAATGCGATTCCCGGCCGGAGGGATAATGGCTGCCAATTAAAAACGGCCGAAGACGTTTTAAATTTTATCGCCGAGTCCGCAGCAGACGAGGAACTGGTTGAAGAGGGAGGGGAATGCGGGGGTTGGGAAGCGATCCCAGTTAAACTTTCCTGACTCTTGAGCCTTTCGGTTGACCCAGCAGCAGGTTACCACTATGTATTTTACTAAGCGAAAATAATATAACTAAACTTGCAGCTAAATTCTGCTTACACGTACAGTACATAGCTTAACCCTTTAATTCCCGCATTAATTCACGATTGCATGGGTTGCAAGTAAGACATTTTTTGATGAGTGCTGTACTTAAGATAGCAAAGAAGTTGTTTCGTGTTCGGTGATCAGTGATATGAACCACTGCAACGTTGTGTAGAAGCGCGGTTTGCGAATCAGTTACCCACATAGAACATCGTTGGGCACTGAGCATCGCTGTATACAGCACCGGTCAAATACAACCTTCCTGTGTAACGTATAGACAGCCGTCTACAATGGGTACGAAAGGGTTATCCGGGACTCGAACCTGAACCTCGTGGTCTGACGGTAACGCCTTAGCGATCTCGGCAAAAAACGCTATGTGAATTTGAATGCCGAACTTCATAGCATTTTATTGCTGGCAAAGTCATTCTTCACGCAGAAATTTTCTTGCGCATTACAAATACTGTTTCCAAAATGCGTGCTGCATTGACAAAATCAAACCGGTACGACGTAGAACGGTACATAAAGAATCACTTGACAGTAACGCCCTCCCTAGATGCGAATAGCATTTTCAACGAATTCAGCGCAGCGCAAGTTAACACAAATATATATTTTTTACCCTCAACATACAATTATATTTCTTACGAAAGTCCGGCTACTGTTTGTGGCTGTTAAAAAAGTATGTTTGTTGATTTTGATTTCGACAGACTCAGTATACAGGAGTGTGACAATTTGCCAGATTGGGCGACTAATACAGAACGGCGAGACGAAAACAAATGTACACTCACGCCTTACCAGGGGACTCCAGTCCAGATCCTCCTGCGCCGTAGGCCGGCGTGCGAAAGACGCATTGCAACGGAGGTCGGTATCTGAGAAATATTGGCTGTTTATAAAGTGCCACTAGCAGCGTTATAGGACTGTGGAGTCTAGCCCATCACATCGGTTACTAGCTGGGGCACGCCTGGCTCGAACGGAACAAAGCCGGCTGTCCTAAAACCCGAGGGACGTAACTATCGTTCCCCAGTCAGCCCAGAGATTGCACGAAATGGAGTAAAGAGCGGGAAGTCGAAGTTAAGTTCGAGCTTTACATACTCGGGTCCTCGAACATAAGACCGAAAATCCGGGAATCGAACTGATAGCAACTTCCGGGAGCAGGCTGGCACGTCCCAACTTGCAACTGACGTTCAAGGTCAATGCTGTTTTCGGATGTGTTAAAGGGATCAGAAGTGGGGAAATTAAAATAATCATATTAAATAACATACATATAATTAAGCACAATACACATACTGTACATGGCCCAATACACAAACCTCGCCATTGGTGCCAACCAACTTTCTAAACACCCATATAGCATCACGTCGCGGCGTGCCGGACGATGCCGCTGGTAGGCGGAGTTTTTTTCGGGGATCTCCCGTTTCCCCCGTCCTTGCGTCCCGAAGCTCCTTCATATACATACTGTATTCATCGTTGTCTCTGGTAATCCAGTTTCTCAACTGCGGTCAACGTTGTTTGGTAGTCTGTTAATTTTTTTTTACTCGAAAATCATTGTTATTCAATTGGGTAGGATATTATATTTTCCGGATTGGTTTTCATTGTGGTTGTTCTCTGTTGTGTTGTCGGCCCTGCGTGCGATGGACGCGGTAGACTCACACTAGTTAGTAGCGATCCTATTCGATCAGAAGTTACTGCTTGCTACGTGTTGGTATAGGCTGTTCACTGTAAGCTCAGCTATTTTGAGAGCCCTCTGTAAGATCTACTTGTACGTACATTGTGTATTCTTCCGCTGTATGTAAAATTGGCATCGTCACGCACGTTCCCACTTTATTCATGCGTCGGTCAAGGTAAAATGTAAAAATATTATAAAAGTAGCTTTTTTTACAAATTTGCTTATTCTTAATGCATTTAAAAACCAGACAGCAAATAAAAAATAATTTCAGTATTTACACATGTTTATTAAAAACTATTAATTGAACTTTAAGACATGGAACTACGTGCGATGCTTACATAACCTGTTTAATAACTAGGATATTTGAATAGAACACATAGACGGTTTGCTAAGTAATGCAATGCAACTAAGGCCGTTTTTTAAAATATAATATCAATGAAAAGCAGTATAATATACGGTGAAAAAAAATGTCAAAATAGACGGAAAATGGTAACATTAAAATGTAAACAAAATTGGGGATCTGTTTTACCGACTGCATCCATCAGACAACCTCAATCGTAGCACGCGAGGCTCGCCGTGATCGGGAATCTGCGTGGACTGACAACACAGTCGAACGGCTCGGACAGACGTGCCTCCTGCACAATTGTGGCAGAGCCTTTAAATGTGAACACCATATACTGTGTTGCATGTTTACCATTTTTCCAGTCATAGCGTGAATGGGTGTGAAACCATCACCTATCAGTAGAGACCTGAAAAATTCGAGAGTTCAATACCCGTAGGTTAGACTCTACAGTCTTACGTACAAATATGCCGATATTAACTGCACATTGGCTGTCTGTTGTCACAGTGGAAAGCGACGATTGGGCCAGCGTTCTCCAGGAGGTGTCAAACACCGTGTGGACCAATGACTAAAGTTATATAAATACACGTGTTTTGAATTCTAGCTTGTCCTTGCCACGTCAACCTTATGCGCATTTTAAGATGATACGGGAACTTGATTATGTTTGAACAATGTAACACATGTGGATTGTGACCCGTGCGAGGAAACATGAAGGAATTAAGTACTTATGTTCTGTTATGAAGTGTTCGTGAGCAGCTTGCTTTAAAACGACGGAACACACTGCATTTTGGTATCAATTGTAACGTCAACTTGCAACCAGATGCAGTGCTTTCGAAAAATTTAACATCTATAGGATTCAAAATGTCCGCTTGTGTTCTTCCGGTGACTGTGTAGAGCGGAAATAAGGATTGTTAATTGGCTGGAAGGGGATGGGGAGATGATCCAGTGTTTACGTCTGTAAATAATTAATTAATTAATAGTATTGATATTCTCTAAAATTCTTAAAGTACATTCATAGACGTTAAAAGTATATCCATATTTGTCGTATATTTATCTTTTAATATTGTTTACGTCCATAAAGGGAAGAAGGATGTAATAATCTTCTGTGAACCCCTCTTGACTAATTGAATAAAATCAGAACATGAATTAGTTTTGGGGGGGGGGTGGGGGTCGGCCAAGCACATTTCAATAGTTCAAGTATATTCCAAACAGCTGTGCCAGAAATGGTTTGATGTTGAACCTTGTGCACAAATTTGGTGCTCGCAAAACTGAAACCACACGGGTATCAAATCTGTGCGGAACCTAGCTCTTATGGAATAATTGCCTTTTTTTGTGGCGAAAGGCTCCACACATAAAAAGAAATGTTTAAAATAGTAGGAACAACTTGCGGTAAGTGTGAGCTAGAATTGCTGTAATGGAAGAGGAATTTTGGCAAGAATCATTTATTGTTCATTGGAGCATGCATGCATGATTTGGGAATATGTTTTTTTACTATGAAAAATCTCTAGACTAAGGAATTAAATGTGTAACATCGGTATTTTTGAAAAATTCACTGTGGTGAAGTGGATTGGAGAGATTTGGGCGTCTTTTAACATTGAGGTCTTGAGAGCCGATGATGGGGAAGTGAGGTATGGAGCGGCGCCCGAATGAAAGGGCGGGAGAAACGGGTAATACCCGAGAAAACCCGCCAACCAGCAGCATCGTCTGGCACGTTTTCTACATACAAAGATTCGGGAGCGACCCCGCCGGGAATAGAACCCGTTCGCCTAAGTGGGAGGCGAGTAGTCTGACCACCACACCATCGTGGCTCCCTCACTTTATAAAATACTTTCATGGTCGTGTCACAGATCAGATAAATACTCGGGAGCGAAATGGCGTGGCGGTTCCTTTGACGTGGGCGTGCCCGTTCTCTGATTGGGTGCGCGAAGCTCTGGGAAAGGACCTTTAGTCTGATCGGCCACGGCATGCTTCAAAAGTGTTCTTATTGGCTGGGCTGCCAGCTGGCGAGTAGGTTGCCAGGCGCTGATTAGCGAAGGGCGTTACAACATTTTTCTGACGTGTGCGGCTGGAGTTCTCGGTACAGGCGGCCATTTCGCCTCTGTATTCTTAAGTATTCTGTGACTATGTATTGTGGAATGACCCTAATTCAGTCCGATTCGTCGGCTATTTTTAATTAGTCGATCCGCATTCGTTCGTATTGCCCTTGTTAAAGACGGCTTTGCGAGACGACGTCTACCAAGGAACCTACTGTGCCTGGTGAAGTCTTGGAGATCTTGGCGACTGTTTCCGGTGGGCCCGCTCTCGCCCAAGGTCTCCCTCCGCCTGTGTATCCGCGCTTGCAGCTGCGCGATGTGACACAGATGGGGCACCGTGCGAACTATTATCCCCGAGCGCAGGAATGCCAGCTACTCGTCGCCCTTGGCGACTTCAACACCACTCGTGCGTCACCAAAAGTCGAATTTCATGTGCGAATTTTCCTTTCAACCAATTAGCTGTTTCCATGCCTTCTCGTGGCGGAATTATAGCTGCTTCCCAGTTAATTAAGCACGTTTGACATCAGTCTGCTCCTAACTGTGTATTATTGTTGCTATTGCGTGTTTTTGCTGCTCCTGAACAGCGACCAGGCCTCAGTAGGGGAACACCAGACATTGAGGAACGGGGAAGGAATAGGCCAGGTACCGTATTTACGAACCGTCACAGAATTCCCCTGGAGTGATTTCAGAAAAACCTGGAAAACCGAGACTAGAGATGGCCGAAATTTGAATCGGACATGGGTCGTCCCAAATGCGAGCCGGCGTTTTCCTACTCCACCAGAATGCTGGTATGCATTTGCAGACATGCTCCCAGTAGGGTTAACGGCGATATATGAACATTAATCCGATGTATTATCATCGTTAATCTTGTACTTTTGAAGGTCTTGCAGAGGATTTACTTTAATTTTCATTTTGTATTATTCTGCCATGTGCAAATTGAACACTGCCATAGGCCTGAACATTTCATCCATGCTTCATCGAACTGAAACAGTAAAATTTAGGAATGTAAATGTGTTTAAAAAAAACATGCAGATTTGTGTTGTGATGCGTACAAAATAAGTAACACAAAATTCAGAGGTCCTGCATTGAAATATTACACTCCCAGTCCAACTTAAGTTTGAGAACTATTTTTATTAATTCGTGGCCAAATGAACGAAGAACCTACCACTGCCAGTGTGTACTGTGACGTGTGTGTAGTTGTGAGCAGTAATTTTTGTTTCAAATGGTGATTTCAGAAGTGTGCTGTTTAAAACTGTAAAGCTTACATTTGCGGACACGGAATTTATTTCATTTAATGTATGTTTTATTTATGCACACAAGTCGAATACTTGGCATATTAGGTCTATATGAATGTTACTAACTATTTCGCTGTTTCATTTGATTGAATCGTGAACAAAGATGTCAGTGTTCTTTGCATATGACGTAAGGTTACAAATCAGGCAGAAAATATCGAAAGCAGAGCTTTCAGAAGTGCCCAAAAATCTAAAGGAAATATTATTATTTTTTGTTATAATGCCTCTTAACATTTCTGATCGTTTCCAATCTTAGGTACAGTACGTATCCTCGATGGTCGTTCGTATTCATATGGCAGAGATGGTTTTTTTTTACCCAATAGATGGCATTACTCAGAACTTGATTACAGGTTTGGTTTTGTCATCTGGCTTGGAGCCCACTGCGTCCAGGCCTTCTGATCTCCTGTACATAACAGTGGGAAATAAATCCAACATTGTAGACCTACGGCATATGATGTTGCAACTGCCTTGATCGTGGCTGCAACGTCTCTCTTCACATCCTGACCAGGAGCCAGTTCTCGCATCCGTAAAAATATGTGAGATAAATGAGATAAAGCTAGAGAGCGATGGAAATATGAATGAGCCCGAGAAAGCCCATCACACAATTCAATGTCCGGATTTGCCAATCACAAAAATCACTGACCCAGTAATTCTTCATAGCAATTGCGCTCAGTGTTTGAAGTGGTGCCATACCATCACTGACAAACAGATACCATTCGATTTCATAGTTAATTATTCATGTTAAACATTTGCAGAATTTTTAGTGTAACAATAATTTTAAAAAAATTATGTCCCAGAAATGATTATGTATTTGTAAAAACTTTTAGTTGACATATTTGGTTTACTTTTGTTGTTGGTTGTCAACATAAGCGGGATGCCTAATCTGGTATTATAAAAGGTAACGTGATGGATCTTGGATTCAAGGTGAATTTTTCTTTCTCAGTGTCATGATAATTTAAGATCGTCCGAGGTACTGACAAACATATTTTTGTCATTACTTTGCAGACTATAGTATAGGTTTTCAATGTAAGATTATGTAAAGGCAACATTAAAGTGCATTTACCTACCAGAGGTGGTTGTCGGATGCATGGAATGGTCGAAAGATTTATTTACCATTAATGTATTGTGCACAGTATTTTCCTAGCTTAATAACAGCCACGCACTCTTTAAATGTTTGGCAGGCACTGTCTGATGGCAGTGCTACAGCGGACAGCTCGTGTTGACTGGGCGCTGGGGCGGCACACTTGTTGCAGATCACCGAGACGTACGCCTTCCTGCCCCGCGAGGCGGTCACCCGCTTCCTGCTGGGCTGCANCACCGGCCACCAGCCCCGCGGCGCCGCCCCCGCCGCCGCCGCTCAACCACAGCACGCCCGTGCGCGACTGCAGCAGCAATAGCAGCAGCTCGTGCTCCGGAGGCCGGGATCTAGGGCCGCCCGGCCGGGACCTGGGTCAGCCGGCCAGCAAGGACCTCGGCCAGTCAGCCAGGGATCTAGGGCCGCCCGGCCGGGACCTGGGTCAGTCGGCTGGCAAAGACCTAGGCCAGTCGGCGAGGGATCTGGGCGCCGCGGGCAAGGACTTGTGTCCGCAGAGTAGGGATCAGGGCACGCCAAGCAGGGACCCAAGTACGCCGAGCAGGGACGTGGGTCAGCCGGCCAGGGATCCGGGCCCCGCGAGCAGGGACCTGGGCCTCGCGAGCAGGGACCTGGGCCTGGCAGGCAAGGATCCGGTCCTCGTGAGCAGGGACCTGGGCCTCACAGGCAAGGATCTGGGCCTTGCGGGCAGGGATCTAGGCCTCACAGGCAAGGATCCGGTCCTCGTGAGCAGAGATCTAGGCCTCGCAGGCAGGGATCCGGGCCTCACGAGCATGGATCTGGGCCTCACAGGCAGGGATCTGGGCCTCGCGAGCAGGGATCTGGGTCCCCCAGCTCCACTCCTCCGCCAGCCCCATGGTGGAGGGATTCTGCACCCGCTGCTGCTGTTCCGCTCGCCGCTGCACCACCACCAGCACCACAACCACCGTCCGCCGCACAACAACAACAAAGGCGACCGCGAGGAGGACGACGAGGCGGACGGCGATGACGAGGAAGATGGCGGCAGCGAAGGGCACAAGGAGGAGGACTCGAGTCGCAGGATCTTCCACAGGGACCCGCCCGACATCGACTTCAGCTTGCCCATCACCACCACCTACCTCAAGCACATGCGCAGCCTCGGCTACACTGACGAGGATGCGCTCAAGATAGACGTTGAGGTAAGTGCGTTCTGCATCTGGTTATTTATGCATGTTAGGTCCTAGAAAATAATTCTGCCAAAAGGGCACAAAACTTAATTTTCGACTCGTGGTTCTAGTTTATCTACCAACTAAAATCTGCAACAAAAAATATATATATACACAATTTGATGACACTATTTGCTTACATTTGTTTGCGTATCGAAACTTGACAATTGGAACAATTTTCTGAATCCACCTTTCTCTTGCGGTTTGTCAGGCTCTGGTCAACTTGAATCTTTTAAATCCTACTATTTTTTTTATTCACACATTTTTGTAGCCCCACTCTTTCTGCCTTCTTGATAGATTTCAGTCTGAAGCTGAAGTGATTATAAATTGTGTTATGTGTTAATCACCATTAAACACTCATTTTACATTCTTGTACTGCATGGATGAAAGAAAACCTTGACACCGGCATAATTCGGATTTATGAGGCATTGAGAGTATCTGAAACCACTGGTCACCGAAGTAAATATGCATAATATATCATTAACAGTGTGATTAAAGTCTTAATTACGAACAAATTAGGACAAACCATTCCAGGAAAATAATATGTTATTACAGGTTACTTATTAAAAATAATTTTGACGCATTATTTTAATGCAAATAATTTATAGGACAAACACTTTGTAAAACTAACTATTTGAGTACTTATTTTCCACACAAAAATATAATATTAGAGTAAACTATTTTAGTGCAAATTTTGTGTCCCTTCTGGTGTGGTAAGACCACGACAGTCGTTGCTTCCTGGCAGGCACAATCATGTTTCTCTTTCGGAACTTCAACGCGTTCAGTGTCCAGGCAGTGGAGAAATGACTGATGTGAATATCGTCGTGGTGGCCTCCGTTCTCACGATTTGGTGTCGGATGCAACATATTAAGTAGTTACACTCATAAGCGAAATAACGTGGAGATCTCTCTTATGTAGGCTAACCTATTTTGCGATTGGCTACATGATGATCTGCAAGTTTAACTGTCTGGTTTGCAAGACTGCAATGTGGTTGATCAGCACATGGCAAGTCAATCTGCAGACATGGAGAGCGGAACGGTGTCCTGCCATGACACTATGAGTGCGGCCATCCTCGTGGATCATGTGGACAGAGTTAGAAATAAATACATGAGGTAGTTTCGTTTATGAACGTACAGTAAGTCTGTGTTGTAAAGCTTCTACCACCGTGGTCGATAACTAAAAAAAAAAAACGAAGTCCCAGTCGAAAATTTTTGATAGACATGCTGGACCTTGTTTGGGCACTATGGAGATTTACTTAAGTATTCTTTCTTCCCACCTCCTCCATCTCCTTAGCATTTCCCTCCGGATTAACCAATGGTTTGACACAAAAGCCTGATACTAAAGAGCAGTTTTACATGTACTTTTTCTGCTTATATGTCCAACTAAGTAATATTAAATTGTAGTAATGGAATAACGTAATTTTATCAACTCATTTTCGTTACTATTTTGAGCAGAATTTAAAAGCTTGCCGAGCCATATAGGGACAATTAACATAACAACAATATGAATCAAAAATTGTGTTTTTTAAATACACATTTCAGTGACTAGGCGAGTAATCACTATTTTCTCTGGCTAAACAGGTCTTCTGCTTAATATTTTGAGGTTAACTCCGGACGCTGATCAGTAAGGCATCTTGACAACATNTCTGGCTAAACAGGTCTTCTGCTTAATATTTTGAGGTTAACTCCGGACGCTGATCAGTAAGGCATCTTGACAACACGATATAACAGCGAAGCAGTACAGTAGGTATTGTATAGATAAAGGCAAGATGTACGATTCGTTGTTTAGACATGTTCTGTCAGTATTGTAGTGTGATTTGTCACTTCCGAGGATAGATCGGAACAGGTTTTGATTTGTTCTATTTTTGTGAATAG
Source organism: Clitarchus hookeri (assembly GCA_002778355.1). Classification (NCBI taxonomy): domain Eukaryota; kingdom Metazoa; phylum Arthropoda; class Insecta; order Phasmatodea; family Phasmatidae; genus Clitarchus; species Clitarchus hookeri. Next base: position 242,687 of record NQII01000656.1, read on the forward strand.
CACATTTGCATTAATGTCTTGTAAGACCATTATTTTCAAGTCTCAATGTATGGGTTTTAAATTTCACGGTTATGAACAGGCATGAAAAAATTTCCCAAAATCACTTGGAACCGACTTGGCGTTCAGGTTGCATCATATATGATGTGTCTTGAGCCTCATCAATTCGGCACGGTCATCACATGAGACTGGCACCTTCGGGGTCCTTGCTAAAACGTAGCTCTGCCAGACACAGTCGTCTACAGATCTTCGTCTCGGGCGGAGTTAAGGAATACGATCAGTATCTTGTCACATAGTGGAGAAGTACATGGAAGTGAAACTAGCAATCAGAATGACCCAATGNGAGGAATACGATCAGTATCTTGTCACATAGTGGAGAAGTACATGGAAGTGAAACTAGCAATCAGAATGACCCAATGCCCTAGAAGCATGGCGCGAGATGTTCAGCCGATCAATACCTCAGATGCGGATCTTGCCAGAACCGGAAAGGGATATCCCACGTTGCAGGTCAACCAGACACCTCACGTCAAAACATGCAGCAGTCTAGCAGTGGGATCAAGAACATTTCTTGAAATAGTTTGGAGACAGTAATAGCTTACGTGTACCTACTTCAACAACTGTTCCACAACTTGTTGGAAGCGTCCTGGAAGGAAAGGTTTGAGCTGGCGGCAGAAAGTTGGATCAATGAGTCATGCACAGCTTAGTCAAACCAGAGACTGTATTCTCGCTGTGACATCTGGTAAGCAATGAAAGCGACTTTACGGCNTCATGCACAGCTTAGTCAAACCAGAGACTGTATTCTCGCTGTGACATCTGGTAAGCAATGAAAGCGACTTTACGGCGTACATAACTGTGAAATGTAGACTGACAACCCGTAGTTTGACTTACAAAGTCGTCTGCATACTCGAGTTTCAGCTGTTTGTCCATCGGTTACTACCCCAGACCAGGCGAAGAAGCTAATTTTTCGCGCTGTTTCATAACGTCGCCCGAAGAAGTGTCCCGAGATTTAACGAGTGCACCCGAAGATGGTGACNGAAGTGTCCCGAGATTTAACGAGTGCACCCGAAGATGGTGACATCTTTTGATTATTGTGCATGCGTTTGTGGTCCAAAAATGTTTCTTTGTGTTTTTCTTATTTTTATATTGAAGGGACGTTCACACACTATCGTTAGAGACGATGGTTTATCGCGGGAAACCTCTGTTCCAACGCGATGCGCACATATCAGAAAAGTTTCTTTCCTTAGTGGTTGTCGTATGTGCATGAAGCCACTTTCCCATTTTCCTGGCCCAATGGTTTTGGCACTCTAATACTGAACCTTAATCACTGGTCTGTAAAGTGCCTAGCCAAGTAAAAAATTCATCATTCTTTCAGTATTGTGGAAAATATGCCAGTTAATTTTTTTTTTTTTTTTGCAATTTTTCAGTGTTTCTAACTATCGTAAATAGGTTATTTTAATCTGGAAAATCAGTAATGCTCCACTTTCTGGATTTATGTTGATGGGTAGGGCTTAACGCCTCGTCGACATTGAGATCGTTAGAGACGGATTAAGTTTCTCAGAGAAACAGGAACAGGGAAGGAATATGCCGTGACCTGCAGTAAGGAAACGTCCCAGCCTTCGGCTGGAGTGATCTCGGGAAACCATGGAAGACCGAGATCAGGATTCTANCCTGCAGTAAGGAAACGTCCCAGCCTTCGGCTGGAGTGATCTCGGGAAACCATGGAAGACCGAGATCAGGATTCTAACCTAGGTCTTCCAGAATGCAAGTCCGAAAGCTCGCCACTGCACCACCTTGCTTGGTCGCGGGGTTAGGTTTGGTTACGTTGAAAAACAAGGGGGGTAAGTGTCCGATTTGAAAGTATTCTATCGGATACTTGGCTTATGCACCGTACCTAGTTGTTTACAACACTTAGGGTGTACTCGGTAAATCTTTTTGGATGTTTCTTTGGGAGACTACATGGAGCAGCATGGGGAATGATCATCCATAGGAAGTAGCACGGTTCTTGTCTCGTGTCGGGTTTTTATGGTCATAAGTAGCCTACTCAGATGTGAAATTACATGCCGGTTGTTTTAACTTGGGCGTCCCCAATCTTTGATTGGCTGCGTGAGGCTCTGGGAACGAGCTATGTGTCTGCTTGGCAACTGCGAACTGCGGAAGGTTTTCTGTTTTGTCTGGGCTGCCGGTTCGCGAGCAGAAAGTGCTGATTGGCGGACGGCGCTCCTGCATGTTGCTGGCCGGGGCCGCGGGGTTGGTGGCGCTNTTCGCGAGCAGAAAGTGCTGATTGGCGGACGGCGCTCCTGCATGTTGCTGGCCGGGGCCGCGGGGTTGGTGGCGCTTGCAGCTGGAGGTCGCGGCATCAGCCTCTGCACTCGTCAGTAGTGTGTGTCGTGATGCAAGGCGTGCCAAGTAACAATAATCCAGTCGTCAGAGTCACGGACTAAAGATGAGGTAGACCGCTTATTCGTCTTCTGCGCATGTACCCAACACTGACCTAACCCAAAGGAACACAATTGTCAAAGTCACATGGTCAACAGTGAAGAACGTGTTCGTTTATATATTAATCTTTAAATGGCAAGCACTATTATGTTTAAAATACTTTTACGAATTTGAATTTAATCAACCAGCATTACAAATTTGTTAGAGGAAGTACAAAAACATTCCAAAGCACTTGTTTACTAAACAGTGTTCTAACCTCAAACCAAATCCACGCCGTTTCTGCTAGTCGTGTTGGCAGAAAAGCAGTTGAATGTTGGGACACGAAGATTGGTTGTGCGCAGCCAGCGAGATCGGTCTACCTGATCTCTAGTCTATAGTCAGAGTGACTGGAGTGTGAAGTACAGTTTGCGTGAGGAAGTGACGGCATGAACCACGCATGTGACTGCGGAGGAGCTCGAGGTTGTGCAGTGACG
>NQII01000656.1:253339-290869 GCA_002778355.1 Clitarchus hookeri
ACCGGAGAAGGGGCGGGTCTCAGCATCGCTGAGGAGATGCCACGGAATGCATTTCTCAGCCACGTAGCAGCAACGTCACACGCGCGACGAACTCGAGCAGCTACTTACGATATAGGCTGTTCACAGGTAACCGAGCATTTTTAAAACCTACCTTTGAAAAACATTACTGCCACGACCTGCACAGTACAACGGACACACCGACTGCTATGCCTACACTAAGTAAGGTTGCTAACAGTGGGAGGAATGTAGTTCTATGTCTTAACGTTGAATTTAAAATGTTAAGATTTGTGAATACTAAAATTATTTATTTTGCTTTATGTTTTTTCGACGCATGTAAGTGTAAGGATAATCAAATTCGTAAAGCATTTATTTATCTAATAATTTCCCAGTTTCCCTTGACCGTCGCATAGATGAAGAGGTCAGGCCCACAGAAATGTTGATATAGTGGAAGAATGCACAATGTGCATACAAGCATATCTTAAGTACGACTTTCAGAAATGCTCAGTTTACCGTGAACAACCTATAAATACAAAATGTCATAACGAAGTGTGAAAATTCGCCTTATTTACGTAAATTTCCGTAGTTATTTCGACTTTCTTGCCATGTATTCTGGACAAAAATGATGTACGGGATGTTTTTCTTATTGTTTGCCCATGATAATTATTGTTATTAGGAAGGTTCCATAAAATATTTACAGACACAAACGCACCTATTATTTTTTATAATTTAATGTATCATAGAAGGGCGCCAATGCATTAATTTAACACTTTGCTGTAGCGCTGCGCTGCACGGTAAAAATCCGTGTGCAGAGTTTCATACTTTGAAGAATTTGTGCAAGTAGGTCTTGCAAGCATCTTCAGTATTTACCTCTGTAAGGAAGAGGCATAAGAAGAAAATATGCTTCTTCCAGAATTAATCTGCGCATGGTAACAAGAGTATTGTCATAAAAAAAATTATTTGGGCACGGCATTAATTGAAGAATTTAGGTATCTAATCGAAATTGGTTGTCTGTAAAGTCGGTTTACTGACGATAGTTGAACGTGACAACGTCTTAAGAAAATACTGATGGAATGNTTCTCAGCCACGTAGCAGCAACGTCACACGCGCGACGAACTCGAGCAGCTACTTACGATATAGGCTGTTCACAGGAAACTGAGCATTTTTAAAACCTACCTTTGAAAAACATTACTGCCACGACCTGCACAGTACAACGGACACACCGACTGCTATGCCTACACTAAGTAAGGTTGCTAACAGTGGGAGGAATGTAGTTCTATGTCTTAACGTTGAATTTAAAATGTTAAGATTTGTGAATACTATAATTATTTATTTTGCTTTATGTTTTTTCGACGCATGTAAGTGTAAGGATAATCAAATTCGTAAAGCATTTATTTATCTAATAATTTCCCAGTTTCCCTGACCGTCGCATAGATGAAGAGGTCAGGCCCACAGTAATGTTGATATAGTGGAAGAATGCACAATGTGCATACAAGCATATCTTAAGTACGACTTTCAGAAATGCTCAGTTTACCGTGAACAACCTATAAATACAAAATGTCATAACGAAGTGTGAAAATTCGCCTTATTTACGTAAATTTCCGTAGTTATTTCGACTTTCTTGCCATGTATTCTGGACAAAAATGATGTACGGGATGTTTTTCTTATTGTTTGCCCATGATAATTATTGTTATTAGGAAGGTTCCATAAAATATTTACAGACACAAACGCACCTATTATTTTTTATAATTTAATGTATCATAGAAGGGCGCCAATGCATTAATTTAACACTTTGCTGTAGCGCTGCGCTGCACGGTAAAAATTCGTGTGCAGAGTTTCATACTTTGAAGAATTTGTGCAAGTAGGTCTTGCAAGCATCTTCAGTATTTACCTCTGTAAGGAAGAGGCATAAGAAGAAAATATGCTTCTTCCAGAATTAATCTGCGCATGGTAACAAGAGTATTGTCATAAAAAANAGCGAGGTAACGCCGCATGAGTCATGTTTTTTCGTGCGTGCAGCCGGCTCTATCGAATTATAAGACGTTGTCACGTCAAAAACACTGATAATCAGTGTTCATTAACACCGCAATAGTGACAGGTGCGCAGATAAATCGGTAGACTCTAGAACACAGCGAGGCAGCCGGTGAATTGTGTGAGGTCAATTCAAATGAAGACATCAGTAGGATCGTGGTACAATGGGTAGATAATCGGGCAGGCTCATATTAACCGTTTCTCTCACAGTGTATTTATTATATACAGGGCGTTACACGGGAAGTGTCTTTAATTATGTACAGTAGACCAACTGTGCACAGCAGAAAACATCGTCCAAAATGGAAGTCTCTGCATGACATGGTGAAAAACATAGTTCTTTGTTGAGAATGTATTTTGCTACCAATAACATCAAACACACATTTTTCCTGGTCCTGAAAAATGACAAATAGTGTCATACTGACACTTGTACAATTCCAGACAAAAAATTGTTCTTTGCAACGCCCAAAATTATATAACTATTTTGTTACTGAAAGGGTTTAAGCCCCCAATAGGTTGACGCAGCACGACGAGAACGCTGCACGCCAGTTCTGAGCCTTCCGCATAGCGGTGATGTCGAACTTGATGCGCGTGGCAATGTCACCCTTATTGTTCCAGCGCTTGAGCCTCAAACACGAAAATCGCTCCAGGTAACTTACCGCCTTAAGTATACCAGAGCACTAATAAGTGTTATGAGGTTGCAATTCATTACAACTTCCCCCTTGTCCCCTCCACCCATCGACCAACCGGAAATTTCGCGAATGTGTTGGGCAGCAGGTTAAATTTCAGTCTTTATTCATTCTAGTGTCACGGGTTTGTTTACTGTAGCTTACCCCATCGAGTTGGCTCGTACGCTGTTTAATATGTATTTAAAGCCATCCATTGCTGGCTCGGAATCTTCCAGGGCGTGTTCGTTGATCTGGGTTCCAGTTACAATGACGGAATAAATACATTCACAAATGCTGTTATGATTTGTATCAAAACTGTAACAACTAGTGCCACCTATTGTTATCTCTATGTCATCGTATTGTTTTCTCTATGTCATTAGTAATAAAGCTATGGTCGTTCAGTCGCCATTGAATCGCGATACGCAGTGTTTCATTTCGCTAATAATTACAGGTTATGGGCCCAGTAAACAATTGAATAATAATCTCGCGATAGTTTGTACGGTATGATAAGTACTGAGTATAAATAGATTCGCTGAAGGAGATTATTAATTGTGCGTATCGTGTGTGTGTGACAGCGTAATGGCTTCGAACTATGTGATAAGCGTCCCTAAGTTGAAAGGACGCGAGAATTATAGTGAATGGTGTTTTGCGGCAGAGAATTTCCTGGTCTTGGAGGGCATGCTAGGATGCATCAAGCAGGAGCCGAATCAACCAGCAATAGGAGCCACGGATGATGCTAAAACCAGAGCAAAATTGATCTTGACCATTGATCCCTCGATTTACGTTCATATAAAAAACGTTACTTCTACAAAGGAGCTATGAACGAAACTAAAGCAGTTATTCGACGATTCGGGGTTTACCATAAGAATAAGTCTGTTGAGAAATTTAATTTCTATTCGGCTTGAAAATTGTATCTCAATGACTGCCTATGTGACTCAAATAGTTGAAAATGGACAAAAATTAGCTGGAACTGGTTTTAACATAAATGACGAATGGATCGGGTCATTATTGTTGGCGGGATTGCCTGAAAAGTTTTCGCCAATGATTATGGCCATAGAACATTCTGGAATTTGCATAACAACGGACGCCATTAAAACGAAATTATTGGATATGGAGGAAACTGAAACAAATGAAACTAGTGGTGCATTTGCTAGTTTTCGTAAATACCAACATAAGAAAAAAGAAAAGTCTGTGGTTAAAGACCATAAACAAGATGGCTCACAAACGTCAAAGTCATCAAACATCAAATGTTTTATATGTAAACAGACTGGCCATTTCCAAAATAAATGTCCCGATAAAGGGAAATATAATACGCACAGCGAACAAAAGCAAACAAATGCCTTCAGTGCTGTATTTTTAAATGGCAGTTTTAGCAAAAACGATTGGTATGTCGACTCGGGGGCAAGTGTGCACCTAACAACGAATAAACATTGGATTACAAATGTTTCATACGAACAGAGCACTAAAGAAATAATTGTAGCTAACAATAGTAAGGTGCCTGTTGAGTGTTCCGGTGATGTGCAGATTAAAACTTTAACAGAAGATAGCAAGTTTGATGTGACAATCAAAGATGTGTTGTGTGTTCCAAGTATCACAACAAATCTCTTATCTGTGAGTCAATTAATCTGCAATGGCAATGGAGTGTCCTTCACGAGTGACAGTTGTATCATTTATAATAGAAAAGGCGAAAAAGTTGCTACAGCCTCATTAGTAAATGGAGTATACAAACTAAACATGCCCATGTGTTTGTCAGCTGCTGTGATGGAATCCGGCGAAACCTGGCATAGGAGACTGGGACATAATAATAGCAACTATCTTAACAAGATGCAGGATGCTGTGGAAGGATTGCAGTTGGATAAGAATACACATATAAGTAAGATGTCTTGTGTCACATGTTGTCAGGGAAAGCAAAGTCGCTTGCCGTTCTCTCATGAGGGTGACAGAAGTACTTAATTATTGAATACAGTACATACAGATCTTTGCGGACCTATGGAAAATGTTTCTCTCGGAGGGTCGAGGTATTTTCTTATTTTTGTCAATGATTACAGCAGAATGACACATATTTATTTTTTGAAAAATAAGAGTTAAACTTTTGAATGCTTTAAACAATACAAAGCTACAGTTGAAAATGTTCTGGGAAAAAGATAAAGATTTTACGGAGTGATAACGGACGTGAATTCTGTAATAAAGAATTGGATGATTACTTGAAAAAAATGTGAATAATACATCAAAAAACAAATCCTTACACGCCTGAACAAAATGGTTTATGCGAACGCATGAATAGAACTTTAATAGAAAAAGCGAGATGCCTTTTGTTTGAAGCTGATCTACCGAAGAAATTTTGGGCAGAAGCAAGTAATACTGCTGTTTATTTGCAAAATAGAACGGTAGCAGCTGGATTAAATAATAAAACTCCGTACGAGTTATGGACTAACAGCAAGCCTAATATTAGTCATTTGAAGATATTTGGTAGTACTGTCATGGTGCATGTCCCCAAAGTTAAACGTGCGAAGTGGGACAAGAAGTCTGAGAAGTGCATCTTAGTAGGTTATTCAGAGGAAGTAAAGGGGTACAGAGTTTACAACCCTAAAACTCAGATAGTGTCAACCAGCAGAGACGTCATTATTATGGAAAAAAATTTGAATACAGAGAACCTGACTGTAGTTAAAGAGAAGGAGAATGTTGATACCGATATTGGCGAAGTAAATGCAGATTCAGTGGGGGACAACAATCAATCTGATGACTCGTATACTAGTACTTCAGGATTCAATAATGATGAAACCTATGTGCAGGGTGATACTGCAGACTCGGACAGTTCCACTGAAGTTGATGAAACCATTCAATCACGCGCGTTGCCTACTAGACAAAGACAAAAACCAGATAGATATGGTTTCTCAAATATGTGTACAGAAAGTGACAGATTACATATTGATGAGTTGTCGGTGGAAGATGCACTACAGGGTCCAGATAAGGAGTGTTGGTCGCAAGCTATACAAGAGGAGCTGCAGTGTTTTGAGGATAACAATGCTTGGGAGCTTGTGGAACCTGAAGACGGTAAAACAGTGGTAAAGTGCAAGTGGGTATTGAAGAAAAAGTGTGACAGTGAAAACCAGATTCGTTACCGTGCTAGATTAGTAGCCAAAGGCTATAGTCAAAAGTATGGTGTGGACTATGAAGAAACCTTTTCCCCTGTTGTGAGGCACACCATATTGCGTTTGTTATTTGCAATTTCTGTACAGTTAAATCTTGATATAATACATTTAGATGTGAAAACAGCCTTTCTGAATGGAGAATTGAATGAGACTATATATATGCAAAAACCATACGGTTTTGTTTGCTCAGAGAATGATAAAAACAAAGTCCTTAAGTTGAAAAAGGCTATATATGGCCTCAAACAATCCTCCAGAGCATGGCATGAGAAAGTTGACAATTGTTTGATTCTAAATGTTTATAAGAAATCTAAACTGGAGCCATGTTTATATAGCAAAGTTGTAAATGGTTGTAAGACAATGGTCACTCTTTATGTCGATGATTTCTTTGTGTTTTTGAACGATAAAAAAGAAATGTTACAGTTAAAAGAAATATTGAATTGTCAGTTTAAAATAAAAGATTTGGGACAAGTAAAGCGTTGTCTAGGTATGGATGTTAAAATTGATAAGAGTAATAATGTAATTACTTTAAGCCAAGAAAATTATATCGATCAACTTTTGCACAAGTTTGATATGGTTGATTGTAAAACTGTTAAGACTCCTATGGAGGCTAAATTGAATTTTACTTAATGTGAAAATGCTCAAAACCAGAATCCATATCAACAACTTATAGGTAGTTTGATGTATCTGGCAGTCCTTACAAGACCGGATATTGCTTATGCAGTAGGATATTTGAGTCAGTTCAATAATTGTCATGGTGAAGAGCATTGGTCATATGTAAAGAGGATACTTAAATATTTAAAACATACAAGAACTTTTGGTTTAAAATATAGTAAGAATAAAGATTGTGATGTTAAAGGTTTTGTTGATGCCGACTGGGCTAATGATACTATGGACAGAAAGTCATATACAGGTTATTGTTTTATGTTATCAGGTTGTGTCATCTCTAGAGAATGTAAAAAACAGAAGTCAATAGCATTATCTAGCACAGAAGCTGAATATATAGCAATTTCAGAAGCTTGTAAAGAGGCAATATATCTTAGAAACTTGCAATATGAGATTACAGAGAAAATGTATACAATCACTATATGTAATGATAATCAGAGTGCACAGAAGTTGTCGGCAAATCCTATTTTTCACAATAAAACCAAGCACATTGATGTCAGATACCACTTTTGCAGAAACATGATATCAGATAAAATTGTGCATATTCAATATTTGCCAACAGCTGATATGCCAGCGGATATGCTAACCAAGAGTTTAAATTCAGTAAAACATTATAGATTTATAAAACTTTTGGGAATTGAAAGTGTGTAATATTTTGATAAGTGGGGGTGTTATGATTTGTATCAAAACTGTAACAACTAGCGCCACCTATTGTTATCTCTATGTCATCGTATTGTTTTCTCTATGTCATTAGTAATAAAGCTATGGTCGTTCAGTCGCCATTGAATCGCGATACGCAGTGTTTCATTTCGCTAATCATTAAAAATGCTTGAATTCTATCATGTCACTAAATGTATCGGAGATATTTGCAAACTGAGCGATTATGCACTGTATTCAACGTACACCATCGGAATGCAGAATTTGTGATCTCAAGTTTTAAAACGCGTTCCACTTCACAATCTGTGTCATGAGCAGTGAGTGACTGGATATTTTCGCCAGTTCATCTGCAACTGAAGCAATGTGATTATCAGGTGCAACTGGACACGCTCTGCATGATGAACAGTAACCTAATCCCGTGCTACACGTCTGGGGTAAAACTGGTACAACAGCCAACTGTAACCGAATCCAGTGCTACATGCCTGGGGTAAAACTGGCACAAAAGCCAACAGTAACCTAATCCCGTGCTACACGCCTGGGGTAAAACTGGCACAACAGCCAACTGTAACCGAATCCCGTGCTACACGCCTGGGGTAAAACTGGCACAATAGCCAACAGCCAACAGACGTGTGAGGCAGACGTTTGTTCGGCACCGAGTTGGCGAGTTTTCCCTGCCGCCTGGTCGCGAGAGAGTCTTGGTTACGCCACTGCTGGTTTATTGACGCCCGTTGCCAAAATCACCGACCAGCCGTCACGTAGTCCTTCGGTTGCGAAACGCAAGTGCTTTTGTCGACGCAAGGCCAAAACAAACCGCTGTATATCTTGGCCGTGTTGCAACATGCGAACTAATTGCGGGTGCGTGACGGAACGAATTGAAAAACTTTGTTTGCCCTCTGTAGCTGTCGTGAAGCGCTGAACGCGGGCGAAGGTGTATAAACGAACCCACGCTGTTCCGACGCCGTCATGAACCTGCATCATACTTAGGGGAACCTTCCTCTGACATTTTGGGTTCATGGTTTGTCTAGCTTGTTTATGTTTTTAAAAAGAAAATTCCGAAAGTATCCTTGATATCCAACTAGCTGTTGACCTTACACAGTAGTACAGCTGCCAANGCAGACATAACGACTGAGCTGCCAACTTGTATATTTACGTCACAATATTAATATGTCTAAATGTCGGCAGAATCAATATTGTGAAGTAATTACTAGTTAGTAGTTCAGTCGTTATGCATGTACTGCTGTGCATAGACTGTTCACGATTATCTGAGCACTTTTGAAATAAACCTTTNCTTGTTTATGTTTTTAAAAAGAAAATTCCGAAAGTATCCTTGATATCCAACTAGCTGTTGACCTTACACAGTAGTACAGCTGCCAACTTGTATATTTACGTCACAATATAAATATGTCTAAATGTCGGCAGAATCAATATTGTGAAGTAATTACTAGTTCGNCTAAATGTCGGCAGAATCAATATTGTGAAGTAATTACTAGTTCGTAGTTCAGTCGTTATGCATGTACTGCTGTGCATAGACTGTTCACGATTATCTGAGCACTTTTGAAATAAACCTTTGAAAAATGTCACTGCCTCTACCTGCATATATTTTAATGGCTAAACCGACTTTCATGCGCCCAGTAAGTTGTTAACGACGGAAAGAAAGTAGTTCCACGTCTTAACGTTAAATCAAAACTGTTAGGTAAACATTTATAAAAACTTAAATTATTTATTTTACTTTGTGTCCTTTAATGCATATACGCGAAAAAAGAACAAATTTTGTAAAATGTTTACTTTTCTAATAATTTCACATTTTCACTTGACCAACGCATGAATCTTGACACAACTTGACGTAACTTCACATAATTTAATATTGATATTGGCAAAATACCCAGCTTAAGTATACTACAAACTACACAAAGTGCACGTGTAATTTTAGATTAGATAAAACACATACGCCAACTACGACCACCGTTGGAGATCTGTCGTTACGTTCCGCCGATAACCTGTGTCGACGTGATGTCAGCACGTGAAATAGTTTTGCTCCCGACCTCGTGCAGTTGATGTGCAAGAATGGCGTAGGAAGTACACTGATGCGCTGTATCGGAACATCTTCACTGCGCGTGTTACTCATGTTAGAGGAGAAGGAATTCAGCCAGGGTTGCAGCGGGCGAAGGGCGGCGCAAGCGTCGTGGGCACCCCTGCGACGGTGGACGGTGGCCAGTAGCTGCAATAGATAATTCAGGAGGGGGGTATTTGTCTTCCGGCCGCACTTCCCTCCTTCCAATCCCTCCCCAAACCCAATTTCTTGGCTCGGCGGCACAAAACCTTCCAGTTATATAATGCGGCCGGCCGCTTAATGACCACTTGGAGACCTCCCCCACACCCCTGCAGGACGGGTGGGAAGACCCTTCTGCTTTTATCAGCGCTGGCCCACGCCGGGTACGCGCCGTCCTGAAAACATTAGCCGCAGCCTCGGGAGGGTGTCGCGTAGGATCTGTAGCGAGCTGTTGACCTTCTCACTTGGCGCCACGTAGTGACTTTCGAATATGAGCAAGGCCCTATGCCACAAAGTAATTAAGAAAACACGTGAAGCATGCGCTTATTCTGTCAACTGCAGCTGTACACGCCAGCAAAATGGCGCCACTTGCCACCAATATGGCCGTTTGCCAATCAGCACCTGGCGAACTTACACGCCAACCAGTTAATCATATATTGGGTACGCCCACATCAAAGTAACCTAAAGGGGTCCGCCTGCTTGGAGTTCTTTCCGCACTTGAGGCCGCGGAGCGCGGGAGCGATAAGGGCGAGACTGCCACGCTCATCAAGTGTGCCATCGCCTCTACGCGCAAGGCTCTGAACTGGCGTGCTGTGTTCTCGTCGTGCTGCGTGTACCTATGGACCTTCAGTGGTGTCTTCATCATTTTATTGGTGGAAAATCTGTACCAAGGTTCAATGCAGGCCCCTTGAGTACTTCTGCATGTATCTGATAACGAACATTTTGAGATATAGCGCTTTGAAAAAGCTGTTTATGTTGGAGTGTCCGAAATGGTGTTTATAATGTGCATGATATCTTGAAAGTAGCCGACACGCATAGCGTGAAATGTGTGTTATTTTCGTAGACAAGCGTATTTGGCGCACGTGTGGTAGTTTCGTCAAGAAACACGTATTTCAAACACTCTGCAACACAGTTCAAACGCCAGGCAGGCGGGCCCCTTAACCCCACTTCGTCTCTGTGTACGTATCTACTCTGTGACGACAGTCTGGTTACGCCAACATTACTGCGCATGCGCGAGCAATTTCGAGCAAAGAGCTTCTGTCGAATGAAATGTGGCAGGTTTAGAAATTTAGCTAGCAGGCCTCGCCTACCGCAAACTTTTGTTATTTTTTTTTCTAATTTGTTTTACAGGGATGAAACGTGTAGGAAATAAGCTGAAGGTAGATGGTCGCAGGTAGTGTTGACTAAACACGGTGAGATAAGCTGATTTCAGCGCCAGTGATTTCTTCTTAACTATAGGGAAGCGAGTCTGTGTTCCTTGGAAGTATCTTTTTTGCGCCACGAGGATGCTAAGATTTTCGCCGATTTTTTTCTTATTTTTATACGCCCCAGAAATCTGGTCTTACCTTCTGAAAATTTCATAAGACTAAACCCCTAAACATTATTTTCGAAGGTAGCCATTTTCTTTGCCATGTACACATTACACTCTGAATTATGGGTAATATCAGCATTGTTTCCACGTGTAGAGTAGAGATCCGCCCAGCATTTTCGGCGCAGACAATGCAAAAAATACGCAACGACAGCCTGAAGTATACTGATTGTCTACTGGTACCATCTGTTCTGTCTGGGAATGGTCTGATCTGCAACCGTGAGTATTCATCTTACAGCGCATTTTCTCTTAACACTGTTGTTTGTACAATGCAAAAAAAATAAACAAGCATCTAGTTCGGTTATTGTCTAACTCATAGTTACTTACAAATTTTCTAAATCCCTGCTAAAGTTTGACGGTCAGGTTATTCTTTCGCCTTATCCAAAANACTCATAGTTACTTACAAATTTTCTAAATCCCTGCTAAAGTTTGACGGTCAGGTTATTCTTTCGCCTTATCCAAACACAGCTTAACTAGGTTTATAAAACTCACCAAAGGGACAACGCACCACATTCGTGCGCACTCAGTTTAAAAATGTTTTGCATGAGAACTATTTGTTACTAGTAATTACCAACACAACTATTTTCTTCCTGTTTTTTACTCATTTTAATTATGAATTAAACAACTATAGCTTATAAATAAAAAATACCTATGTAAAAGTTCAATTTAATATAAAAAATATATACTCTTATGTTAACAGAAGTATAAAACGATTGTGATACATGACATATTTAAAACACATCATATATTAAGTGATTTCTCAAAGATTCTATCAAAAAAGTGTGAAAATATCACGAATTGACTATACAATGTGAGCTCCTCCAATCATATCTCTCACTTCCCCTCCTCTCATAAAAAAAAAACACACACCTATTTCTGCAGCGTGCTATCGTCTTCAATATGCAGTTAAGTTGTGAATGCGACATTCACAAGTTCTGCTACTTCCCCTCTGTGAGGCGGGCAGATCCAATCTAGTGTTCACGTATCGCTGTGTACACTGAATCTTTGTGGTTTACACACAAATCCTACGTCCTTACTTAAGACTTGAGTAGAAGGATTATGGGGACTCGGGACCAGAGCGTCGGAGCTGTTCATGCTGTCATTCCGGTCAGCCAGCGGCCATCTGAAATACAAGTGCCCTTGACCTCGACATTTGGCCTTGACCCTGGTGACCTTTGACCATAACCGGTGACATTTCATCCCAAAAAATCCAAAAAATTAAAAAATTTATAAAAAAATTATATTTAAAAATATAAAGAAATTATTTNACTCATAGTTACTTACAAATTTTCTAAATCCCTGCTAAAGTTTGACGGTCAGGTTATTCTTTCGCCTTATCCAAAAACAGCTTAACTAGGTTTATAAAACTCACCAAAGGGACAACGCACCACATTCGTGCGCACTCAGTTTAAGAATGTTTTGCATGAGAACTATTTGTTACTAGTAATTACCAACACAACTATTTTCTTCCTGTTTTTTACTCATTTTAATTATGAATTAAACAACTATAGCTTATAAATAAAATATACCTATGTAAAAGTTCAATTTAATATAAAAAATATATACTCTTATGTTAACAGAAGTATAAAACGATTGTGATACATGACATATTTAAAACACATAATATATTAAGTGATTTCTCAAAGATTCTATCAAAAAAGTGTGAAAATATCACGAATTGACTATACAATGTGAGCTCCTCCAATCATATCTCTCACTTCCCCTCCTCTCATAAAAAAAACACACACCTATTTCTGCAGCGTGCTATCGTCTTCAATATGCAGTTAAGTTGTGAATGCGACATTCACAAGTTCTGCTACTTCCCCTCTGTGAGGCGGGCAGATCCAATCTAGTGTTCACGTATCGCTGTGTACACTGAATCTTTGTGGTTTACACACAAATCCTACGTCCTTACTTAAGACTTGAGAAGAAGGATTATGGGGACTCGGGACCAGAGCGTCGGAGCTGTTCATGCTGTCATTCCGGTCAGCCAGCGGCCATCTGAAATACAAGTGCCCTTGACCTCGACATTTGGCCTTGACCCTGGTGACCTTTGACCATAACCGGTGACATTTCATCCCAAAAAATCCAAAAAATTAAAAAATTTATAAAAAAATTATATTTAAAAATATAAAGAAATTATTTTAAAATTATTTTTAAAATAAAAAAATAAAACCTTAAATTTTTGGAGGTCCTCCGCACCCTCCTTCGTCCATACTCATTCCCCCAACTTGGTAGGTGCAGTCCAATATCTTAGCCACCGTCTGCCATTTTGGTCGGTGCTGTCCACAATCTTGGTAGACGCAGACCGCCATCTTGGTAGGCGTCACAGCTACCGTCCGCCAACGTGATAGGTGCAACCGTCCGCAATTTTGGTCGGTGCAGTCCGCCATATTGGTAGGTGCAGCTGTCCGCCATCTTTGACGATGCAGTCCGCCATCTTGGTAGGCATCACAGCCACCGTACGCCATCTTGGTTTTCTCGTATGCAATTTGTTTTTACATTACTGGAGTTTGTCTCTCGCCTTCGTTCGATCGCCATCTTAGTTTTTTCGTTTGTAATTTGTTTTACATTGCTGGTGTTGTCCCCAGCACCGCGCCCAGCAGACGACTGACCCTCTCCACTCCCCTTCCAACACATTTAATTGACAAATTGCCCTATCCTTTTTGGATATTTGCCCACCCTCTTCCAATGTATTTAATTGTTCCGCGAATGTTTCTCATTGGCTGACTACTAGAAAACCTTCGTTCGACCTAATAGTCAGTTTCCTTACACTCTTGTTTCTCATTGGATAATTGACCCACCCCATTACCCCCTCCACCAATTATTCACCTTCGTTCGACAAATTAGTTGGCAGGCATCCACCCCCACCCCTGATTCTCATTGGCTAACCACATCAAGTGACAATCCCTTAAATTGGCTAGTTGCTCAAGCGTTTTCGGAAACCTTTGTTCCGACCAATCGGTGGCCTACTTTAATCGCGAGTGGGACTATTTTCCCCCCTTGAAAACTCTTTATAACACGCACCCTGAAATCAGTCATTTTTATCGCTCTTAGAAATGTACGCGTGTTGTCCGAGGGGCCATAAAATCCTTTCGGCCATTTTGGTATTTGGAAGGCAGCGCTCGCTTAGTGCCTTGGACAAAAGGGACGAGTTAACGCACCTGTAGAAAGAATTTCTCCTTGTTCTACGCACCCGACTAAATTTTGACCGTATTCAGTATTTGCCGGCCTACCTGCAGCAAAAATATATTGTGTTGGGGCAACAAAATATATTTTTGGCCCTATACAAACTAATATTTTGTTGGGTGGAACAAACCTTTCTCTCAGTGTACGTATAGAGACTATGGCGTGGGGCGTACGCACATACAAGGAGTAAGTAGCCTTTGACTATTGTTACTAAGCTGAGTTTTGAAACCAGGATCTCTATCAGCTGATGTGGGGCAATTCGACAGTCTAGACATGTGGTGCAGTGTAATCATGTATGAATTAGTTTCGAACAACTTTCTTATCCGTTTCATGGTCACTCTAAATCGGAATCAGTGAATATTTGCGATTGCCAGTTACAACCGCTTCATCCGGAATGAGAAGAAAAAAATATCACTGATGCGGCGTTTAAAATAAATCCAGTTGAAAATTAGTTATTTATAGTTGGCTGATAAATAAGCTCCAGGATAAAAAAAAATCAGAGCATTCTTATGTGAGTTAAGTTAAGTACTATTGATTTTGTCACAGAACAAAATTTTGTGTACACACAAAATATTTGTGGATGTGGTTGCTGGATTGAACACACGCTTCCAAGGAAGGCATGCTGTAGCTTCCATGGACAGTCATTTTACCCACTGCTCTGCTTTCCCACTTTATAGCAAATGTTTGTGTAATGGGTGTTTAACAATTTTTTTATGACTAACGGTTGTATGTTTCGTGACGTGAAAGTACTTCATGCTGTCTAAATATATGCATATTTAAAGGATAACTATAGTGGTTTCAATCTACGAGGGTATCGATGTTCACTAGTATCCTCCATTGTACAATGCAACGGAACACTACAGATTTAAGCTGTTATTTTTAATGACAGATTGATAAGTAATAATTTTACAAATTCGACAGTGAGATGATTCAATAAGATACTCGGATTTTCACCGACAGTATTTTTGTTTTCTGAAAGTTGACTGATCAAATAATAATAAAGTGAAAAATTGTATGAAAGAATCGATTGGGTCTAACATTCCACTGTCGAATAAGCACAGTTATTAGAAGTCTGTCTGTCACTCAGAACAACAGTTTCATTCTGTGAATTCTCGTTGCGTTGTAAAATGGCGGATACGAGGAAACAGCGACAACCCTCATTAATTTAAACAACTATATATTTTAAAGCAGAGAATCTGCCCCAAACTTAACGTTCTACAGCATGAAGTACTTCCACACTACGAAGTGTAAAGCCGTTTTCCATAGTATGATGCTGCTACGGAAAATACGTGAAATATTGTTATAGTGGTAAAGTGCTCTGCCCTCGTGTCTCAGGGTCAAAGTGGCCGACTTGTGGTCGGAGGGTCCTGAGTTAGCGCCCCGGTTCCTCCGCGGCGACTTTCAATTAGAATGTTGCGCACATGTGTACTGTGAATTTGTCGTTACGTCGGTGTACTTGAGCTCGTCACTCTCTCTCTCTCTCTCTCTCTCTCTCTCTCTCTCTCTCTCTCTCTCTCTCTCTCTCTCTCTCTGTCACACGTCGCTCCCGCTTTGTCCAACGGCGAATGTATCGGTCAATGAAGTCAATAAAGTCAACTTTAAAAAAAAGTACCGAAGTTGGTAAGACGACAGAAATGAAGACTGGAATCTGTTGCATTTTGGGCGGAGGTTTGAGCCTATCACATCTAAAAAAAACTTGTACGGGTTATATTTTTATTTCATGACAAAATAATTATACTTAATTTATTTCACA
Source organism: Clitarchus hookeri (assembly GCA_002778355.1). NCBI lineage: Eukaryota > Metazoa > Arthropoda > Insecta > Phasmatodea > Phasmatidae > Clitarchus > Clitarchus hookeri. The sequence continues at coordinate 269,085 of NQII01000656.1, forward strand.
CCGTAATGCACTTTTTTATATCCTGATCCTTACATAATTAATCAACTATAAACAACTGATTTTCTACTGTTTGAACTAGTGGGATTCTCTTAACTTAAGGGATTGGTAGTTTTCGTTTTCTACTGATTCCGAATGGAGCACTTTCAACTTGCAACCAGTAGATATTCACTGATTCCGTTGTAGATAGATAGCAGGAGGGTTGTATTACAATATCGTGGCGTTTTGGGTCAGGTCTTATTTATTTTTAGGTTCAAGTATGTGTTCATCTTTTTTTTTTGTTTACTTTTCCATTGGCGATTCTTTTGAATGGAATAGTTAAAAGCAAGAAAATAACTACTGGGCATTTTATTTAAAAACATTTGAACAGTGTTTTAAGGANTTGAATGGAATAGTTAAAAGCAAGAAAATAACTACTGGGCATTTTATTTAAAAACATTTGAACAGTGTTTTAAGGACTCCAGAGAAGTACTGCAAAGTTTGATACAAACAGCAGTGAAAAAAAGTGATGCATTGCTTACTTTGCCCCACCATAAATGTGTTCCACAACAAATGATGCAATCACTATTTAAGGTTACCAAACGCTCAGTATAAAAAAGGGGAACATTCACTCTGGAAAAGCAGCACAGTTCATTAATAAGGAGAACAACGTAGTTTCATTATCGCGACAAATTATTAATACTGGAAAACCATATATATATATTTTTTTATCGCATATCTTAATTTCAAGAATGTTGAAAAAAAGTTCGATAAAATCATTATTATTTCAAGCAAACAATTCCCAACACTTTAATTAATAACATAAAAGAAGGTTCCTAGTATCAACTAACAGAAAATATGAAATCTGAGTACCAGCCTCCAAAAAAATATCATTTTATGCTTGCAGTTGTTTTACACAACATAAATTTTAATATATACATTGCAATGTAAAAAATTATTCTAAATAAGAAATTCTAATAATAGTAAACATTATTTACATTATTTTTATTAAATAACATACAGACGTTACTATATGATTAATCAGGACAAAACTACGAATATAAGTTTTGTTGGAAGAAGACTAATAATAGTAAAATAAAACAGTCATTAGAAAAATACTATCGGTTATCACCCAAAAAAAAAACCAGACAATTATTTATTACAAAATATCCAGCTGGACGCAAAAAAAGATAAATTTTTCCGGGACATCTGGTAACCCTACACCTATATATAGATCATTCGCGGTTACTTCGCATTTTAAGTTATTCTTTTAGGATATTCCTCCGCCTCGTGCAAAGAAAGATTAACTGATTCTATGAAATTGCACCAAAGGGACAACGCACCGCATTCCTGCGCGGTGTAATAATATTTTGCATAAGAACTATTTTTTACTAGGCATTCCAACACACCCGTTTTGTCACTAGTTTTGTTCATATTAATTATAAATGTAATATTGTAATTTATAAATTAAATATAAATAAAATTTCAATTTAACAAAAAATTAGATACTTCTACGCTTATACAGGTATAAAACGCTTGTGATACTTGGCATTCTTAGGAAAAAACCAAGCAAGTCATACGTGGGGTGATTTTTCAAGGGTTTGATTCAAAAAGTGTGAAGAAACCGCAAATAAACTAGGACTAAATCTTAGTATGTGATCGAAGGACTATGATGATGCACGTAATGAGCGTCTGTGGGTCACCCTAGCGCTAATANACTAAATCTTAGTATGTGATCGAAGGACTATGATGATGCACGTAATGAGCGTCTGTGGGTCACCCTAGCGCTAATACGCCTGTATATAGGTCTTGGACACACAGAGTACGACCTGGTATAGGCTGTTCACGGTAAAGTGAGCACTTTCGAGGCCCTAGTTACTTTTTCCTTTCAGCAATCTTATATCGTTTAACCATCTTTTAAAGAAATATTGCCATGCAAGTAATAAGCACAGTGTGTATATTTCACAGTACTCGGAAGTTAACGTCTAGAGCTAAAACAAAATATATTTATTTACTATTATTCCGTATGAGAGGTCTTTCAGAGGTGCTCACTTTACCGTGAACAGCCTATGGGTGGTGCCACGTGTTGAAGCGGCATTTTTTTCGGCGGGCAGACGTGAACTGCACGTGTGGCGGTCGTTAAGGGCGGCAACGGACACACAACACCGGCGCAGGTAGTCCTTAAGGTGGGCGGCGTGGAGGTCGTTGGCTCGCTTCCCGGGGGCGAGCGCGCGTGGGAACCGTGGTCCGGGGTTCGCGTGCGCCGGCCGNCTCCTCCTTGAGGCCTGGTGGTCGGCGCCTTTCCCCTCGGGCACGTCGAGCCCTCCCGCGCCAGCCACACCACCTCGTGACACTCGACACACGAGGAGACTACCCGAGCAGAGTTCCTCTGTGACTGATGTGCAAGGCAGCATCCACCCGCGTCGTAGGCAACCTTGTTCCTCTGGTACCAAACACATCTACAATGTAGGTTCATATAATGGATCGCAGCCTGTTAAGACCGTAGACTAAAGATGAGGGTAGACCGATTATTCGTTTTCTGCGCANGTTCATATAATGGATCGCAGCCTGTTAAGACCGTAGACTAAAGATGAGGGTAGACCGATTATTCGTTTTCTGCGCGTGTACCCAACACTGACCTACCCCAAAGGAACACAGCTGTCAAAGACACACTGTCAACAGTGATGAACCTGTTTATTTATATCCTAATTNTGACCTACCCCAAAGGAACACAGCTGTCAAAGACACACTGTCAACAGTGATGAACCTGTTTATTTATATCCTAATTTTTAAATGACAACCACTTTTATATGAATAAAATACTTTTACCGATTTTAATTTAACCTATCTGCATTCCGAATTGGTTATAGGGAGTATGCGAACACCTCAAAGCACTTGTTTACTAAATTGTGCTCTAACTTGAAATCCAATCCACGCCGTCTATGCTAGCCATATTGGCAGAAAAGCAGTTGAATGTTGGGACACCGAGGTTGGTTTTGCGCAGCCAGCGAGATCAGCCTACCTCATTTATAGTCTGTGATTAAGACGCACCCTGGACAAAGAGTAGGTAGGCACTTAAGTACAAAGAGGAGAATCCCCGCTTATTCCTCGAACTCCAACCCCACACGTCAGCAGAATTGCGACACTGGCCAGTATTATGTCGTAACGCCGTTCACCAATCAGCGCCTGGTAACAGACTTGCCCGCCCGCAGACCAGTCAATTGCGAATCTCTCGTGGTACTCAGTAGCCAATCAGACACTAGGTCCGTTCCCAGAACCCCGCGCACAGCCAATCGGCGAATGGATACGCCCACACCAAAGGAACCGCCACGCCCTTCCGTCTCTGTGTATAGTCTATTCGCGGTTACTGCCAACTTTTCTGAATCTCTGCATGAGTTCTACTTTCAAACTATTCCTCCGCCACATGCAAACAAAGCTTAACTAAGTCTAGAAACTTACACCAAAGGGACAACACACCGTGTTAGTAAACACTCAAGAGTAATGGTATTCTACATAATAACTATTTCTTACTAGGCATTACCAACACATCTATTTACTCTCTGTTTTAGTCTTATTAAAAACAAATGAAATCATATAATAATTTATTNTAGGCATTACCAACACATCTATTTACTCTCTGTTTTAGTCTTATTAAAAACAAATGAAATCATATAATAATTTATGAATAAAATAAATTGTAAAATTCAATTTAATCAAGCATAAGAGTATTGGGAAATGAAGGATTTAAGGACAAGGGGCTCGGGACTGAGAACGTGGGGACGAGCGTCGGCCATCTTATATGACGTCATTTCCCCCTTTTTTCCTCGGAATTTCCCTTTTTTTCAAAAAAAAAAAACTGCAGAAATCATTGGAATTGGCCAGAAAATTTCCACAATGTGGCTAAGTGACTCCTTTTTGCTAATTAGTGGTTGAGGGGTTTTCCCTGACAATCANTAGGCATTACCAACACATCTATTTACTCTCTGTTTTAGTCTTATTAAAAACAAATGAAATCATATAATAATTTATTAATAAAATAAATTGTAAAATTCAATTTAATCAAGCATAAGAGTAGTGGGAAATGAGGCATTTAAGGACAAGGGGCTCGGGACTGAGAACGTGGGGACGAGCGTCGGCCATCTTATATGACGTCATTTCCCCTTTTTTCCTCGGAATTTCCCTTTTTTCCAAAAAAAAAACTGCTGAAATCATTGGAATTTGNGAATTTCCCTTTTTTCCAAAAAAAAAACTGCTGAAATCATTGGAATTTGCCAGAAAATTTCCACAATGTGGCTAAGTGACTCCTTTTTGCTAATTAGTGGTTGAGGGGTTTTCCCTGACAATCATGCTGTATCATTCCATGCCAGCATCGGCCATCTTGGTCCCTACATCATCCTCTCGCATTCCAAGCGAGGGGGCTATTCTCCGAGTCCTTCCGAATTCGTTATTGCTACCAGATGTCGTTTCTTCTCGCCTTCCTCCCACGCATCCCTACACCACACTCTTGCAATCCTACCAGATGTCGCTACTTTATGCTCTTGAATTCCTCCCAGACTTCTCTACTCCATGCTCTTGCATTCTTCTATTACTTTATATACTCGTTTCCTTCCTTTTAAAAATGTAATACCTCTCCCTCAAATTTAGGTAACAGTGCTTGAACATAATGGCATGATAGAACTATAAGTGAAATTTTTATATTATACTGTTTATCATTTCAGTCCTAATGGGAATATTATTGAACTCCTACAATCTTCTTTGTTGTGCTCATCTTTAATCGTGACTTCACTTTTATCCAAGAANATGGGAATATTATTGAACTCCTACAATCTTCTTTGTTGTGCTCATCTTTAATCGTGACTTCACTTTTATCCAAGAAGCTACAAAATAACTCAAAAAGTTTCCGTCCATAATAAGCAATGACTTCAACTTAAACTTGGTGGAGTAACTTTCTCTCTACTCTCTCGCTGTGTCTCATATGCATCAAAAGACTACTCCTGGTTCCACCACTGTTTCGTCATAAGCTTTGTAAAAAAAATGTATGATTAACTAATGTTGATACACTCCATGCTCATTCATTAAATTCGTACCTTTGATCGGCTATTTTCTTTATTTTTTTAGCCTTACTGGCCTCTTAAAAAAATTAGTTTCTCTAAGAATTTATAAAGCCTGCTGGATTAATTTTTCCAGGCGAGTGTTTTTAGTCTTTCCTGTTTATCAGGCACTAACTCATTGACCCGATTGCTCATAAATATTCCCCAATATCCTTTCTTCTTTATTTCGGTATAACACAGCAGAGGAGTACGCAAATGTTCAAATCTAAAATTTGTTTANCCCAATATCCTTTCTTCTTTATTTCGGTATAACACAGCAGAGGAGTACGCAAATGTTCAAATCTAAAATTTGTTTAACTGTACCTGCAAGACTTCCACCAATGCAACATGCAATTATAATCATGACGCGGGTGTTCTTCGGAGGAATTTCCCNACTGTACCTGCAAGACTTCCACCAATGCAACATGCAATTATAATCATGACGCGGGTGTTCTTCGGAGGAATTTCCCACCTTTGCTTGAATTGGCCGTAACTTGATGTTTAATTCTAGTTTGTTTCTTAAGAAAACTGCACACTACCATGAGTACCCTGTCATCAGTNTGGCCGTAACTTGATGTTTAATTCTAGTTTGTTTCTTAAGAAAACTGCACACTACCATGAGTACCCTGTCATCAGCAAGCTTGCGTATATTCCAAGTCTTCTAAGATACTTCTGTTGTCGCAGTCCGCGGGATCTTAGCTCTGGATAGTTGTGAGAGCTCTATTTCCTGTTTATTTGAATACTTCATTTCATGATGTGGAAAAAGGTTATTCCNTGGCCGTAACTTGATGTTTAATTCTAGTTTGTTTCTTAAGAAAACTGCACACTACCATGAGTACCCTGTCATCAGTAAGCTTGCGTATATTCCAAGTCTTCTAAGATACTTCTGTTGTCGCAGTCCGCGGGATCTTCGCTCTGGATAGTTGTGAGAGCTCTATTTCCTGTTTATTTGAATACTTCATTTCATGATGTGGAAAAAGGTTATTCCAGTCCATCTTCAAAGCTCGGCGGGCTGATTACGAGTCGCTACCGAATATTGCGATGTGCGCCGAGTGCTAGCGAAACACGCACCGCGATAGTTAGCACAAACTTATCTGCGGTGCGGATTTATTATATTTCTGTGGAGTTCCTGAAACGAGGCTCTGTGACTTCAAAAAGTAGGAAACATAATGGTCGTAATATCTGGTTATATAGTGGCAAAATGTTCGTCATAATTGATATTTTGTAATTCAATTTTTGTTACAATTGTGCGATACATGTTAAAAATACTTTTCAGAAGAAAAATTGAGGACCTTTAAACTCAGAGGTTTTAAATAATCATTTGGCTTCAAAGAAAGCCTACTTGTAGTAATCTCCTTTGATTATGTGTTTGGTTTCACGCTATGAAATAAGACATCACTCTTCTTATCCAATGATAGGCCGAGGAAAGAAGATTTGTCCTTTTCTTCAATGGCGCTATTATCTTCCAGCCTAATAGGTCACGCTTGGTTTCAGAATGGAATTTTTGTGATCCTACAAACTTTCTAAATTGAATGATGTCGTGCATTTGTCAATGTATAATTATTTCTTCAGTAGGTAAATTTTTTCCGTATACTATGATTTGTGCAAAATCTGACTACCATAAAATTTTTGAGGAATATCTATCCTCAAAAATATGGAGATCTGGAGAAAAACTTACGAAGTCTAATATCACGGATATGCTTCAGTGGGACGGAATTTTGGTTTATTTTCTAAAGAACAACTTTAAAATGGGCAGATATTTTCCGTGCAGGAAAAATAAAAAATTGTGTTAGTAGCCATGTTTGAATTCTTTTTAAGAATGCATGTGTGTGCTAGATATGAAAACTTGTTACCCATTCCTTTCACAGGCACTTCTTGTAAGCTAACTTCTTGTAACCACTCCATACACCATAATCATTATATATTTCCTCTCCAGCTAGTTTCAGTGTAGTTGTTTTTTCTCAGCAGCAGCATAATCACCATGTAATGTTTATGCTCTTTGGTTCCAAAGTAAGATCTTTTCTTCATTCCTTCGGAATTTACTCGCTGTCCTCTGGAAATAATTCAGTGTTTTAAAATGATTATTTTCTTTATTTGAAATTTTATCTGTTGTATCTAGAATTTCCCATGTGTTTAACTTCCACTGTGACAATACTGACACACTTAAAGACAAAGTGGAAGTCACTAAAATATTTCAGTATACTCTCTTACCCTCCCACAGAAGTTTCCCACAAATACCCTACCAAGGTAGTTTTAAACCACCTCCAGTCCACATTTTACTTCCCTCATCCTTCCTGCCTGCTACCTACCACTTACCTAAAGGCAGCTCGATCCCTGCTCATTCGTCCATGTGGTAATACAAGGAAATATTGTCCTATTTTCGGGTTCTTCGTCCAGGATATCCTTTTTTAAGTTTATGAAATGACTTATGAATAAGAGTTTGATACAGTAAAAGGGATTTCACTGCAGTATATTTTGCTCAGATACTTCAGTTTCGCTTAACAGGTAGAATTAATTCGGCCCATTCAAGCAACACCTCCAAATAATGGAAGGGATATAAGTTCGCTTCCTTATAGTTCCATCACAGTATCTCCGTCTTCTACTGCTGTAATACACTTGTCAATGAAAGACACTGCTTATCGTTATTTTGTTTTCCGTTATCATTGCCTCAGCTATAAGTATATAGCAATGTTTTTGGCAGATGGTCTGGTTGCTCAAACTAGATGTGTCGGAAGTTTTGTGTATCCTTTGTTCTCGGTTAAAATTAGTCCTCGTGGGTAATTTTTCACACACATTTACACAATATTTCGTTTTATAAGTGGCGCATGCTTGTCTTGCACATTTTGATACATGTCCAGTCTTAAGACACTGACATCCTTGTTTCGTTAGAAGGCAATTAATATAATTTAGAGCCAAATCCTGCGCCCTAAAACAAATCTTGGCTTAATGTGAGAAACCCCTTGTAAAATACCAACGACTTAAACAGGCTAATGTAATTTTTTTTAAATACAAATCACTGGCAGTCGCAATAATATCTCACCTGTTTCTTGATTCTTGTCTTCTTGCGTGGCGGTGTTTGGAAACCACCTTGAACAAGATAGATTCTCTACTCTCCCCCCGACTTTAGTATTCTATAATATATGGCATGCTTCTCTGAATATACATTCTCATTCAAGTCATGTGCAGTTTTATGGAACTCTTCACGTGTACTTTAAGTAAGTCCTTCGAAATAGGTGGCTCAACAGGATAAAATTAGAAGGCTGCATATTTTTCTCCAGAGATTTAAGAAACAACTGCTGTGATCGTAACTGACCATAAAGCTGTATTGGCCTAAATTTAAAATTTGCTGAAATATGTATTTTTTTTGCCATATTTTGAACATGTGCATCATTAGTTACACCAATTTCTGCTACTGTTACATTATATACTCTGAGCAAAGCTTCAGTTTGTCATTGTACTGTTGAACTGTGCCATACTCAGTATTAGACCAGGTTGTTCGGAATGAAGTGGCTGAAATGCACAAGGTTCGCATTCATTCAGCTTTACCTTCCTCCTGTTTTACATAACCGACGGAACCGTAGATAGGACAGGTAGAGCTTTACGTCACATCTGTAGTGACTTCATTGGAGACGTGGCAAGTTGCTCAGAGAACCAGAAACCGGGAAGGAATAAGCTGCTACCTGTTGTAATGAACCATTCCAGAATTTGCCTGGAGTAATTTCGGAAAACAATAGAAAATCGAAATCATGATGGCTGGACTGTGAACCGAACCCAGGTCCCCCCGAATGTGAGTCCAAAGTTTCACCACTGTGCCTCGTAGCTCGGTCCGATGGAACATTAATACCCATTAAGGAGAACTATAAAATATTGTCTGTAAAGTCAGTGATTGCGAGTGTACGTGTATCTCCGTAAATAAATTTTCTGAGAACGTGACTTCTTCCCAGGAAGGGTACAAAACAGATCTCTACAGCCACCACTTTTTACTTTTATCCTAATTAAATAGATTCAAATGAAAAAAAAAGCTGTGTAAATGGTTAAACATAGCATTTGTATGGTTTTCCTGTGCAGCTTCCGTAGGAGAAACGAGAAAAGTACAAAGCGGTATCTGTAGTTTAATACGTTTTTTTACATCGCGTGTAATAATATCTACTGTTACAAATCCAATTCGGGAGAAATTCAGCTAAAAATCTTGGGCCTTCGCAATGAACAAGATCATTACATTTGTTAACAATGCAACGTATAATATACTTGCTTGCAGCCGATGACAGGGTAAATAATTGAAGCTACCGTCCCTTGTTTTATATTTCCTCTGTTAAGTGCGTGAGAAACATCACAGACTGGTTGATAACTAACTAAATGTAACATTCCAATTAATATTGCATGACATGAAAAACAATACTCCGGTCAGTTTTTTAACGTGAGACCTCAGAAATGGTGTACTTTATTTGCATATGTGTGTGCAGGTGAACATTTTATGATATTTCCTTTATGCATTACTTATTCAGTACTTTTTATACTGTTTATACTGTATAGCGCATTTTTCCATAAAAATAACGCTTATTTGTAAAAGGTATTTTATCAAGTCTTAGGTATTACATTTGTTCGCTGTGAAAAATGAAATAAAAAGTGTGTTTTATGTACTGATAAATTTCCATCCGTTGTATATGAATATTCTTTCGAATTGTTTTTCTTAAACTAATATTTTAAAAATTAAAGCTTCTCAATAATTAAGCATTTAAAGACATATTTTATTTTCCTTTTGATACCTCATTTAATAAATTATACACACTTATTAAAATTAGTCAGCTTAAATGTTTGAAAGCATAAAATTTATCTTTATGCCAAATAATAAAAATATATAAACAAATTGGTGTTTACGAGGTGAATGGAAGAGAAAAAAAGAAGAATGTAGCTGGAGGAATGAGCAGGGTGATCACTTCAACTTCTAATAGATTAACAAATTGTCAGTTGAACTCCTTAACTTCAGAAAAGCTGGGAAAATGGAATATTTTCTAATTAATCAACAAATCATAAAATTCGAACAATTCGCTAAAAACGATAAATGGTAGATCATTATTTCTTACAAATCGTGTTTGTAAATTTGTTACGTTAAAAAAAATTTATTTTTTTATTTTTAATATTTTTAGGCTCTCTGTAGAACTAGAGAACTTTAACTGATTATTAGTTATCAAACTCAGTTAATAATTACGAACAAACTTTCATGTTTGATGTTGATTATTGTCATTTTTTTGTTATGTATATTCCTAACATTATTTTCTGTAAACTGTATTTTTTTTGTATTTGTACAAGGAATTCTTCACGTAAACTAGTTGCAAAATATATATTTGTGCCATTACAAAATAAATCACAGTAATTTTCACAAAACGTTAGTGTGGAATGTGTAAAATTAATGTTGAATTTTAACAAGCAAGTGTAGTGGACTTCAACTGTATTATAAATCTTGAGCTACATAAATAATTTTGTATGTTCTCAAAAATAATGTGTTTTAAATATACAATATTTCTGCTGCATAGTAACAAGAAAATTTCTGGCAACTATTTTCCGAAGAATATACTGTAAGTGTAACTACAACTTTGGTACATTTATAAACGCTTCGTAAAGAGTTTCATTGTATATTGTAGCCATTTTCGATTTGTGTAATGAACACTCCCTAAAAGTGAATATGTAGATACTGTTTACTTCCATTTTTAAAACCACTTTTTTCTCCTGAGGACAATTCCCCATTTCTAGTTGTTTAACGTATGCTCGTGTTTGCTAAAGTTCACTTCGTTTACATCAGAAATCAGTTTTCAACTTGAAGCGCCGGGCCAATCTGCGATGTCTCGACACCGCGTTCTAGCGATGCATCAACCCTGCCTCTGCATTCAAAATGCGTTGCTAGGAACGATAGGTCGATCATCTCGCCAGTCGCGGATGTTTGCACTCATATCGAGTCTAGTCGCGCTCGTTCCGGCCCATAAAACATATCTCTGCGGGGACGTTAACGTATTAATTTAAAAACACTCGGCAATAAATCGTGAGCTCATGGCGTGAGACGCGTTGGGATGGGAAGGAGGGGGATGTAGAAGAAAAAAGAAGGGAGGGGGGGGCAAAAAAAAAAAGGAGAGAGGAAGCTGTGTATAAAAGGAGTACGGGAATTTCCGGAGATAGGATACGGAAAGATGCTGCCGCAGGAATATAAAGCATGACATATGTACATTTCTTTCAGACAACCAACTACTCAACGCGTACTTGGCGGGCGATCAAAATGACAACAGATAACACTGTTACAAACTATCCCGCACGAATGACTCTAATTGAAACAGCCACACATCCGCAGCCAAGAACTGCATCCAGGAAACATTCTTATTTGCAGGTTGTCACCCGTGACTTAGCCGCTAGGCCGAGTCACGTTTAAGTTATCGCGAGGTCTCGTTATGTTTACCTAGAGTTAACTCTGCGTCATTTTTTTTAACAACAAAATCTTAGCTGTACTTACATTGGAGTTAATAAAGACACGTTTTTGGTATGTTACAATGGAGAGTTAATCCAATTGCATGTATCTGGACATGGAAAAGACCCGTGTATGTGCGTGTGCGTTTGTATTTATATAAATATGTATATTAAATTTACATATGAACACTTAATCCATATTATTGAAAACTTATGCATGCATCATCTCTCACCTGAATTGATGCCTTGTAGCGTCTATAGATTTTGTGATTCGAATTATTTAAATATTTGTTTATCATTTAAACACCCGTTTTCACTCACAAACGTAATTACAACAACTTCCACTGCAGTCTAATAAAGTTCTTAATCTAAGCTATAAAAGTCCAGGTGGGAGCTGGCAGGAATGACAATAAGAAAGAAACAAATTACGGGGGGNATCTGTATTGCTGTCACTACGTTACCTTTACGTTGAGTTGAAGTTGGTTCATGTTTTCACTAGAATACTTTTAGTTCGTGCCTTTCTTATTGCGCTACATATTGTATATCTGGACGTAACGAAAACGCAAATTTAACGCAGCAAGCTTCAATGTGAATCGGCCTTCGCGCTGAATGGCGCTGTGGACACTGATTGACAGCGTCACGTAGTGAGAGATATTCCAAAGGCTGCTCGCGACAAAGTGGGCACTTTTGAAATACGTCACTGCCTCTACCTGCGTATAGTTTAACGGACACACTGAGTGGCATGTGGCCAGTGAGGTTGATAACGAAGGAGGTAAAGTAGTTCCATATGTCTTGACATTGAATTAAAAGTTTCAAGTAAACATGTGTGAATACTGAAACGTTTTCTTTTTCTTTCTGTTTTTTAACGTGTAAAAACGTAATGATAAGCAAATTTGTAAAATACTTACTTTCCTAATTATTCACAGTTACACTCGACCGACGTATGAATAAAGTGATGAGGCCCACGGCAATGTTAACTTTACATAAGGCGGAAGAATACACAATGTGCTTAAAAGTACAAAAAAAACTGGTGCACCTGCCTAATATCGTGTAGGGTCCTCGCGAGCACGCAGAAGTGCCGCAAGACGACCTGGCATGGACTCGACTAATGTCTGAAGGTATGCAGGAGGCAATTCACACCATGAATCCTGCAGGGCAGTCCACAAATCCATATGAGTGCGAGGCGGTGGAGATCTCTTCTGAACAGCACGTTGCAAGGCATCCCATATATGCCCAATAATGTTCATGTCTGGTGATTGAAGTGCTCAATGGAAGTGTCTAAAGTCAGAAGAGTGTTCCTGGAGCCACTCGGTACCAACTCTCGACGTGTGGGGTGTCGCATTGTTCTGCTGGAATCGTCTACGTCCGTCGGAATGCACAATGGACATGAATGGGTGCAGGTGATAGGACAGGATGCTTACGTATCTATCACCTGTCAGAGTCGTATCTAGACGTATCAGGGGTCCCATTTCACGCCAACTGCACACGCCCCATACCATCACAGAGCTTCCACCAGCTTTAAAAGTCCCCAATTGACATGTAGGGTCCATGGATTCATGAGGATGTCTCCATACCCTTACACGTCCATCCAGGCGATACAATAGTAAACGAGACTCGTCAGACCAGGCAACGTGTTTCCAGTCATCAGCAGTCCAATGGCGGTGTTGGCGGGCCCAGGCGAGGCGTAAAACTTTGTGTCGTGCAGTCAACAATGGCACACGAGTGGGTCTTCGGTTCCGAAAGCCCATATCAATGATGGTCCGTTGAATAGTTCGCACACTGGCACTTGTTGATGCCCCAGCATTGAAAGCTGTGCCAATTTGAGAAAGGGTTGCACGTCTGTCAAGTTTAATGATTCTCGTTAGTCATAATTTGTCCCGTTCGTTCACGATCTTTTTCCGGCCGCAGCGATGTTGAAGATTTGATGTTTTACCGGATTCCCGATATTCACGGTACACTCGTAAAATGGTCGTACGGGAAAATCCTAATTGTATCGCTACCCCTGAGATGCTATGTCCCATCTCTCGTGTGCCGACTATAACACCACGTTCAAACTCACTTAAATCTTGATAACCAACCATTGTAGCAGCAGTAACCGATCTAGCAACTTTGCCAGACGCTTGTAGTCTTATATAGGCGCTGCCGACCGCATGGCGTTACTTTGATTGGTTCTATACCTCTGTTATTTGCATACGCACGCCTATACCAGTTTTTTTTTTTTTTTTTGCTCTCCAGTGTATATCTTAAGCAGAGATTTTAAAAGTGTTCAGTTTACCGTGAACAGCGTATCAGAAAATATTAAAAAATTTAACGTATGATTAAAATGAAAGAACTGACCACACTCTAAACCTGAATCAGTGAGAATTACACTGTTTCAATCAGTTCACAGTATATGACTGATTCAACAGTCACTTCAGTGAATTTAACTGATGAATCAGTGGGAAAAAAAAATACCAGTTTTCCTTCATTTATTGATTCAGTGACATTTTCCGCTGATTCGGCAGTCATTTTTTCACTGTTTTTCAGTGATTTCCTTTTTTGACTGATGGATCAATTAAGCAGCGCGTAAAAATGGCCGTCAAACAACGTGTATCCAGTGAAATAACAACGCAGGGCCGGTCCTATACGTAAACGAAAAAGCAGCCGCTTAGGGTGCCAAGCAAAGGTGAATCCGAAGGCGCCATAATATGTATTTACGTACAAAAGGCGAATATGTAAAGAAAGAGAGGAAAATAATGGACTAGGGAATTTTTTTTGGAAGGATACTACCATAATTATAATTGTAAATAAATCAAAATAATAATTTCACTGAAAGGCATTGTGCACTTTATAATTACACAATTCAGTGAAACCATTGTGAAAAAGGAAGTGGCGTGGAGGGAGGGAACATGACTCGTGCCCTGCCGCCTTCGCTCGCTGTCATCGTGAGAAGCAGACGACACCCCTGTCGAAGAATAATGGGCTCGTCTATTTCTCGCCAAATACCACCACGACCCACCCGCACACACCTGGCTCAAGTTTCTCGTCAATCTCTGAGAGCGCTAAGCCGTCCTGTGACACGGAAGTAACTTGCTGGTGGACTACTGTACTATGCAATTGTCAAGTTTCGAGAAACTCTATCATTGATTATAAGCAAAGAAAACGGTTTTGTTGTATTTCGAGTAGTGAATTTTTTGTTATTTTATAATTGTTTTATAACGTAATAGTCTATTGTAAGAAAAGTCTGGAGCATTTTACCGGGAAAGAAAACTACAGCAAACTGAAGAAAATGAAAAACAAGCAAAAGTTTTAAAAATGTTTTTTTTTTCTATTACATTATCATCAACAAAAATTGTAGGATAAAAGTCTTAACGAATAATGAGTTGTCAATATCAATCGCCGTGAATGAAGCATGTACAAGTCTTGAAAATCNTTCTATTACATTATCATCAACAAAAATTTTAGGATAAAAGTCTTAACGAATAATGAGTTGTCAATATCAATCGCCGTGAATGAAGCATGTACAAGTCTTGAAAATCGGAACTGTAAGTAAATTTATACTATGTATAATTTATATTTAGCCAACAGTATTAAGTCAGTGTTCGATTTTAGTTGCTAATGTTTGATGCTAATAATAAATCTTGACGGGTTTTAAGTTTCTAAGTTTTGAAAATCAGTATATTATACAAAAAACGAGAACACACATGAGTGACGAAGTCGTCTACAACATATGTTATTACTAAACCTACACAATTTCACAGAGTGGCAAGACAACATCAAGATGTTGCGAATCACATCAAGATGATGATACATCTCGAATGGAATTTGTTGAACTTTTACCACTGTATGAATCATCCGGGAAGACAGAAGTTTCAAATACACCTCACAAAAATTTCGAATGAGGCAAATAATTAGATACTGACGTATTATAAATATAAATTTAAAAAATATTATTTTTAAAAAAGTTATGGTTTACTTGCTTATTTTTAAAACGAAAACGATAATTAAATATCGCCAAGTGTGGGAAATAACCAGTACAGTATCACAAGCAAATGATCTACATATATAGTAAAGTTCAAATGATAAAATAATCTTCGCGCAGATTTGAAGGAGGAAAGTAGGGGAGGCAGTGTAGGGAATGGCTATCCCGAGTGCTACGCCGCTGGAGGGAGGGAAACCACGTGACACTGTTGGTGCTATACACACCAAACTGATAGCATCGCTCTCCAGTACCGCGTTGTTGACTACCGCCGATGCGATGTACGTTTTCTCGACAGGTACTATGCACACGTGGGGCAGCTCTCGCCCAACCGCTCTCGGCCGCTGTCACTACTGAACTGAACAACCTCACCCCTTCGTGCAGTCGTAATGGACTCTCCCGGCTCGCCCGAAGCATTTCGAACTTCTGCGCATTATTTCCTCTTTTGGATTTCACTATACCGAGAGCAATGTGGCATTGCCTTATTGAGGTTTAATTTACAGTACTTCAAGAATACCGCACGGATTAACCAGAAACGGTTCAGCAGAGCACCGTTAAACCAAAGTATACTGTACTAAAAATATTTTATTGTTCAGTAAAATAAATACGGAATAGTTAAAGCAAACACTGCATTTGAAATGAATAAACTTTTCCTATAAGTGGAAATTATGTGTTTTTCCATTTTAGTATTTGCATGTAGCATTTCAGTATTTATGTGCCGTTTCCTGTTTTTTTTCTACTGTTTATTACATGAATTTACTCACTTGCTGCCGCAAAAGGTTAAGCTATGCCTTGATTTTTGTTGCAGGAATTGATCAGAAACAAGCCACCGGCACAATGGCCTAATTAAATTACAGATGATCTCAGGAAACTTCGTGTTGAATATAGCCCTGTTCAGGTCAACATCAAATTACCTCTTAATGCTAAAGATAAAAAATGTGCATCTAATCACTACATAAGAAAGCTGTGTAATGGAAAGCAAGTTGAAAGGATTTGGCTTATTTGCTCACTTGTAAAAAGTTGTATTTTTTTTTTGTTTTGCCTGCAGACTTTTTGGTAATGGATTGGCAGAACTTGTCTAAAATTTGGTCTAGTCATGAAAGATTCCCAACTCATGTAAAAAATCTCCAGTCATGGTGTGAATTATCTTTACATTTGTATATGAATAAAACCATCGATGAGGAAACCGTAAGATTGATCCAAGCTTAAACAGCGCATTGGTATCATTTCTGAAATGCTTACTTTGTGTTGTACAATTTTTTGGCACCCAAGGATTGGCACTTCGAGAGACAACAGATACTCTTTTCAGAAGTAATAATGGTAATTTTTTAAATTGGTTGAATACATTGCCAAATTTTACATTGTAATGGCTGAGTATTCCCAAGAAAATATGTACACTATTTAAGCAAACGGGTTTTAAATGAGTTTATGAACCTTATCTCCACTCGGATTCAAGATCACATTTTAAAAAGTTCAAAAATACAACATACTATTCNTAAATTGGTTGAATACATTGCCAAATTTTACATTGTAATGGCTGAGTATTCCCAAGAAAATATGTACACTATTTAAGCAAACGGGTTTGAAATGAGTTTATGAACCTTATCTCCACTCGGATTCAAGATCACATTTTAAAAAGTTCAAAAATACAACATACTATTCAATTGCACTCGACTGTGTACTCCTGACCCGAGCCACACAGAGCAGGAGGTTCGTACGAGTTGCAGAAAATGAGGAAATTACAATTCAAAAACATTCCTTATGCTTTGTACCAATCCCGAACTTTTCAGGCGTAGGCCTCGCAGACGTCTGCTGAATGAACTGTCAAAATGGAATATTTTTTTTAAGAACATGCGTACCCAAGGATGTGATGATGTCTCCAATATGAAAAATAAGAATACAGGGAGAAAAATAAATACTTGCCCTAAATCATTGGGCATTTTTTGTGTCATGTGGAAACCACTCCCTAAATTGTGTTGTGAATGATGCAGCCTTATCATGCTCTATTTCCGCAATATTTCCCAGCACAGTTCAAGAGATATACAATTTCTTTTTGTCGTCAACTTATCTTTGGAAGTATCTTAACTCGGCATGTATCTGCTCTGTGTGTGAGACCCCTCAGCAACACATGCTGGCAGAGTCAAATAGATGTTTTATTGCCATTCAGATATAACATTGAAGAAGTCTACGACGCTGTACATAAAGCTCTTAAGACCAAAGACTGGACGCTTTCAGCAGTTAGACTGCTTTGGCAATTCAGAATTCCACATTTTTGTGCTGTTTCCTCACTTGGTACGAAATATTATTCAAAGTAAACATTGTTAGTAAAGTACTGCAAAAAGTTACATCAAATTTGCTAAGTGCCATGGGCCTTATTAAAAGCGTTTATTTTAAAGTTTTCTGGAGGAAATGAGGTTTGATTAAGGGGTCCATAGCAGCATGGCTGACGCTGAAGAGCTTGCTGACTAAATTGGCGTTATTCCCGAGTGTGAAAAAGAAATCCAAGTCCTCCCAAGAATAGTCAAAAGTCAGTTTTCCTATGAAAGTCAAGATGAACCAATTGAGGTGGGGAAAAAACATCTTTCAAGGTGAATTTCTTTTGTGCTGTGCTTGATACGGCGATCAATTCTCTGGAAGAAAGGTTCGATCTCACGGAAAACCATAGCAACAGCTTCATATTCTTATAGATTGGTGATCTCCAGGCTTGGGAAAAAGACCACTTGGAAAGTGTGTGCAGGTGTTCAGATTGCACAAAGCGATGGAGAAGAATGTGATGCAGATGGGAATGATCTCTCTGACGAGCTTCAGATATTCGCACCCATACATCCCTCTGGGAACTCTTCAGCTGACACTATTTTTTTATAACGAAGAATGGTTATGTGGACGTGTTTCCGAACATTGTTGTCAGTTTGAGAATACTTCTGACATTCCTCTTTCAGTAAGTGGTGGCAAAAGAAGTTTTTTCTAAATTTAAATAAATAAAAAATGTATTATAATACAAGAGCGATTGTTTGGACTTGCAACAATGGCAATTGAGTTTGAAATTTGGAATGAAATCGACAGGGATTCTGTTCTCAAGGAAGTTGCGAGAATGAAAGCAAGGAGAATTTCTTTGTAGGTAAATGTGTTTGCTTTGCTTTAGGCACACGAATTTCAAACTTGAAAACTAACATAAATTTCATATTATTATTTATAAGTTTAATTTCTGTTAAAGGTATTTTAAATAATCACAATGTTACCATAGGCACTAAATACGTTTGTAATAATACATATTGTTTCAATTGTACCAAATCAAGTGCAAGATGTTAGGTTAGAAAAAAAATGGTTGCCTGTAAAGTCGGTTTTACGGGCGAAGATTTTACGTGACAACGTAGTGCTGCGCGCGCGGCAGACCGATCACTGCGACGCTAGCTCCACCGCGTCGTTCGTCTTTGGAATTGCTTCCATGCAAGGTGGCTTTCTCCTTGGCCGGCTCGGCTCCCCTCCTGTTTCCTCCCCTCATTTCCCTCCCTTGATTACCCCTCCTCGGTGACTCATCGTAACGTTACCGAGCGTTACACTTTTTCATAAGTGACTCCCAGCCGCAACCTAATTTAAGACGTTGTCACGTCAAAAACATTGTTACCATATTAAGTTACTGGCACATGCCAATGTTCCTCAAATATCTATAATCACCATTGCAAAACAGTTTAATATTTTAATGCGAGAACTGGAGGGGACGGGGGCGCCAAAACTAATGTTCGCTTACACTTTAAAAATGTCTATGGCCGGCCCTGTAACAACGCATAAACTAATAAAACCAATACAAAATCCTACTAATATTATAAATGCTAGAGTCTGTGTGTATGTTTGTTACCACGCAGCTCCATAACGGCTGAACGGATTTTGATGAAATTTTATATACAGGTACTTTAGGTCCTGTAATACGACATAGGATACTTTTTATCCCGGAAAATTTTACGGTTCCTGTGGAATAACAACAAAACGTAATTCTGCAACGGCTGGGAACGTGACCGAAATATTTTTTTCCTCTGATGTCAGAGTTTATCAGGCCGCCCAAGGACATCTGAAATGGCTTGACGACTGCTTTTCAATCGATAACAACCGGGACCGAATATTTAACGTGCCCTCCGAAGCCCGGAAGCGCTCAGATGTTATGCCACTAAACGGTCACCCATCCAAATGTGTGCCGCTGGGAACGTTGCTTAACTTTGGTGATCGATTAAGTTCCCTCAGCCAAGAGCAAAAAGCAGTACCTAGGTACGCTTATTTCTAAAGCTACACCTTGATGAAACTCACGTTTTGATTTTCATACATCGACGCTGGAAAGCGGAAATGTGGTAATTACGCGATAGTTGCACAGATACACTCCAAAAACAATACCCTACTTCTTGGCTATCGGGTAAAAAATAAAAAACCTAGGCCAACGCAGTATAATTTTATAATTCTTTTTTCACATAAATGAATTGTCTTTTCCCAATTTATTTATTAGTGTGTCACCGTAAAACTCAATTGTACCCGGGCGAAGCCGGGCCGGTTCACTAGTACTTTCTAAAATGTGTTTCGTATTTCGAAACACCATTTTATGAAGTAACATGAACATTCAGCCTTTCATTCCGTTTTTACGTCTTTCATTTCGTTGAAGTCGTGTAATCATCACAGCGCTCTGTTCGAAGGTTTAAACTGCATATAATGTAGCGAAGAGAGTGCACTCATATGTACTATTCGTTTTAACAATCCTAACGGTACCAATCAAATAAAAAACGTAAAGTAAGAGCATACAATATGAAACTACACGCTTTCGCTGAGGAAATAAAAAACATATATTTACCGACTTGGCTTGGTAGCTCAGATGGTAAGGTAATGGTCAAAAAGAAAATTGGATAGGTTGTCTTAAGTCCAATCCCAGTAACCTAAGGAAAATTTTTAATTTTTTTTTAATTGTGGTAAATTGCGCTATATAAATAGTAAACTATTGTAAATTAATAAGTTCATTTCTCATCATTATTTGGCTAAATTCAATAAAAACAATATTTAATTTTCCGCTGCAGTTGGCCATCACCTATTCAGTCAGTGAAAATGTTACACGTTACTAATTCAATCAGTGAAATTTTTTCACTGGAACAATCAGTGGTTTTCCATTTATTCTAAGTGGAGCCATTTTCACTGATCCGAGTAGTTGAATTTCACTGCGAATCAGTGGTTTTCCACTGATTCGAGTTTAGAGTGTAAAATAAAAGTTGAATCAAACAAAAAATCGAAGCAGTTGATGTCGGAATGTCTAGAAACTAGCATTATATTACATTCGTGCCTTAAATCACTGAATTTCTAAATCACATTCGCCAAGCATGAATTATCCTAACCTTTAAAAATAACCTAGCCGCGTTTTTTAGTTTTTGAAACTTTTCTTACTGAAGTCATTTGCATACTGAAAGGGAAACGTAAAATTCACATTAGTTTGACATAACTAATACATGCGTTATGAGAACGAATAGGAAAAATATATATAGGCCTATGTGAGTGTGGATTTCGTAAGATAACTAGCCTGACTAGTTATGAAATGCAATTTCATGATGCTTGCATTTGTGCAATTGTAGTACTTGCATTGGCATTTCGATATGGTTACGAACAAATGATGTGATGAAGCGGACTAAAATATTACATGATGGCGTCTGTGAAATATATATATATATATATATATGTGTGTGTGTGTGTGTGTGTACGTGCGCGCGCGTGTGTGTAGTACATTTACTTCGAATGCGTGCCAGTTTAACAATGAACTGTTATAGAATTACAAAAAGTATTCAAACCTACGGGAGTTTGAAAGCTAGCGTTATTGAATTCACACTTTTTCTTGTTTGTAGAAATGATCTACCTGTTAAAACAATTAGAGACATATATAATCGCGGAAAAAATTTACAAGCAGTCGTATTTCTGTTAATACGGATTTACAGTTTTCTTTCGTTGGTGGGTTTAATTTTTTTTGTGGGAGCCATGTATCCCCATTTGACTGAGAAATTGTGTTTTTTAAAAGAACATGCTGGCTGAAAATATTTTGGCGATAAACCAGCGTGCGTGGTTGGTGGTTGTGTTATCCTGAAATGAAAACTGCAGTTTCGTTCCAAGTCAGTTTGCGGCTTGCTCCGAGAGATTCACGATCGTTGGAGGGGGTGTGAGGAGAAGACTATTTTTTTTTCTGGTTGGGGTAGGGTGGAATGGCCTTGGTCGGGCGGGGAAATCTAATTACACCTCGGCCGGTTAGAAGACGGTCCCATGTCCCTGGCGGGATGACTCGAGGGGGTGGGGGG
>NQII01000656.1:293842-305186 GCA_002778355.1 Clitarchus hookeri
GAGGCTGGGAGCGATCCAGGGGTTCCTTCATCTCGGCATGGGTCCACGGCACATGTGAGCCTCGGCGAAGATGTGATTGGAGACGCGCCCGTGATACCCTGCAAGGTCACCCTAATGAGCACACGACTGAAAAATTCGCGAGTTTAATGACCTGTAAACTAGACGATGTACAATCATGCAGTTTTAGGCTGTTCGCGCATAACTGAGCAATTTTTAAAGCCCTGTTTAAGATATACTTGTATGCATATTATGAATTCTTCCGCCATGTATAAAATTAACATGGCCCTGATCACTTTATTCATGCATAAGTCAAATTAAACTGTATAATTATTACGAAAGTAAATATTTTACAAATTTGTTAATTCGTGCACATACATGCATCTAAAAAACAATCAAAATAAATTATTTCAGTGTTCATAAATGTCTACCTAACATTTATAATTCGCCGTTAAGGCATGGAACTACTTCTCTTCCATTGTTACCAACTTTACTGGGCGCATACAAGGCACTGCACCCGTTAAAATACGTGCAGGTAGGGGCAGTGACTCTTCCGAAGGTTGGTTTCAAAAGTGCTCAGTTAACAATAAACGCCCTATATCAGGTGCTCAATGGGCGCTTTCTGTCANGGGGGGGGGGGGATGATAAGGCCTGCAGTTTTTTGCATGTACATTATTAGCGTACTATTCTCCAGTATGCGTCAAATAACACATGGTACCAATTGCAAAAGTAACATAAAAGCAAGCGTTTTTGAATTCCAGCTTGCCCCAAAATGAACCCCGCATTGCTCAGGTATCCACTAATGAGGCTGTAGACAGCGCACTTCGCTCGTGTCGCAAGTAGGCAACCGCACGCGGTTTGTAATTTCGAACGTTAATAAGAACTGGATCTCGCAGCTGTTAATGAAGATTCTTAGGGTTTATTGCAGCAATCACATATTTTTCATGGTATACGGTCATATTTCCGACACTTTAAAAATAGTTTTGTATCTACATGCAACATCTCCGAGTCAAATAAAACACAGTGCACAGTACATTACTATAGTCTGTTCACGGTTAATTGAGCACTTCTGAAATCAACCTTTGAAAAATGTCACTGTCATTACCTACAACTGACACCATGTCTGGTATGCATCCTGTAAGTTGGTAACGACGGGGGAAAAGTAATTCCTAGTCCTAATGTTGAAATAGAAGTGTTAAGTAAACATTTGTGAATACTAGAATAATTTACTTCGCTCTCTGTTTTATTTTTATGCCTAAATGTGTAGCGCCCCGCAGTATTTCAGATACAACACTCTCACTCAGGAACAAAGGCTCGGCATCTCACCGACACTGGCATCCGTTGAAAACTTTATTTTTCACGCATTCAGAGGGTGATTTCTTCATCCCGCCACAATTTGCCCTGGCACAGCCCAACCCAACGTCCTGTTTGTCTCTGAAGCTGATGCAATTTCCTAAGGATGTCACCCCGCAAACTTTATAGAAATGGAGGCACGTGAGGCCTGTTTGTGGTAATTTGTCTTCGACAACGCCTTAACCAACGCCCTAGAATTTAAGTGTGTGTATATATATGTATATATATATATATATATATATACACCCACCCACACCCAGAGCCTCGAGGGAGAGACCACTCAGGAACAACAGAGAGAAGCTGAAGGCGTGCCTCGTGCTGGAGCATTTTCCCGTGAAGGAAGGCAGCCCGTCATGATTTGCGTAGCTAACTCATTGTGATTTTTAGTTTGTTTTATTCTTTGGCTCTTCCTAACAATTTCACTGTTTCACTTGATCGACGCACGAATAAAGTGATTAGATCCGTGGAAATGTTAATTTTACATGAGGTGGAAGAATACACAATGCTTATACAAGTAGATCGTACGCAGGGCTTTAATAAGTGCNAATGTTAATTTTACATGAGGTGGAAGAATACACAATGCTTATACAAGTAGATCGTACGCAGGGCTTTAATAAGTGCTGAGTTTACCGTGAACAGACTATATCAGCGACCAACTTTATGAGAATGCATAATCCTACTTCAGGGCTACCACATGTTAAAAACAGTAATTCCTGTAAATCTTCTGAATATCCCGCCCAGAGACTTGGNATCCTACTTCAGGGCTACCACATGTTAAAAACAGTAATTCCTGTAAATCTTCTGAATATCCCGCCCAGAGACTTGGCAAACTTTTGCAAACAGCTAATCAAGATGCTTTTCACTATTATTTGTAACAGCAACGCAGTCCGTTCGTGGGTTCTGNAAACTTTTGCAAACAGCTAATCAAGATGCTTTTCACTATTATTTGTAACAGCAACGCAGTCCGTTCGTGGGTTCTGTGCCACCCGGGCCAACCAGAGGCCAGATGTTCCCGCCGGTGGGAACGTCGTGGGTGTTGCAGCTGGTGGTGGAGTTTCTCGGGGTGTTCCTCCTCTTTCGGCTGGTTTCGTCGCTTCTCTGTCGAGGGCGTTGCCTCATCTCTCCCCATCGAGGGTTGGTGGCCTCCCTTCGTCGTCTCGTCCCCCATTCCGAAAGCAGAGTGTCTGGCGGGCATCACNCTCCCCAGGGTGATCCTTGCCTCACATTTAGGTGTGTGTATCGCAGAGGAGGGTTTGAGGGGAGGGATTAGGGAAGTTCAAAATACGTGGCAGGAATTACTACCGGTCTGCATATCCGTAACGGAAGGATGGAAAGTTTGCAATCGGCAGCATCCTTTCCACGATAAAGATGGGCCCATAACCACCACGTAGCGTGTGTACATACGTATAAAAGTTGAACACTGCAGATAAATGCATATTTTCATTTTTACACCGTACGTACATAGAAAATCAAGACCGCGTATCTCAATTACAACTTCTATACGTAGCCTACATCGTACCTAGGACTCTTTCAATCATTCAGAATGTCTGATCTAGAGAACTAGAAACATCAGAGTCCAAAACTGTTTATAGTCCATTCACGGTAACTTCTAACTTTTCTGAAGCCTTGCTAAAGTTCTACTTCCAGGGTATTTCTCCGCCTCATTAAAACATAGCTTAGAAAATTGTACCAGACTGTACGCACTCAGTGTAATAAAATTTTGCGCAAGAACTATTTCTTACTAGACATTACCAACAAACATATCTTCTGCCTTTATTCATATTAGTTATTAATGCTATAGATTGTAATTTATCAATAAAGTATGGTTAAAGTTTAGTTTTACCGAGAATAAGGTACTATTATGTTAAGACAAGTATAAAACGCTTGTGACATATGACATTCTTGGAACGCAACCAAACACCCATACGTAGGGTGTTTTTTCTAATATTTGATTCCAAAAGTGTGAAGAAACTGTGAATAGACTATAGCATTTCATTTTCACGAGCTATTTTCACAAACGAATAAAGAAATATTCATATAAAAAAAACCCTCCATTACAATAGCTTTTGTGTTACGTTTACATTCAGATGTATCACATTCCATAATGTGTCACTGGAATTAGATTCATCCCTACATGTATTTACTTAGATATAAATATATTCAGTTTCGTGATTGCGTAAAGAAATTATATGCGAATGTAAAATACGAAGCTATTTCCGTAGATACCTTAGCCGCATTAGTTTAAAACAAATACGCCGGTGATTTGGAGTTTGGAAAATTAGTATTTTGTAAATTTCGTTTTATACTAAAAACTAAATACCAAACCACCAAATACGTCATCTTTTAAAATACTTAATTTAATCACGTGGCTATTTAACAAGCAAAAATTACCAATTGGAACACGGCCACAGCCTCTTCATGTTTTGAGGTCAATTTTTGTGTTCACAGATCTAACATTTCCTCAGCATTAAACTCTGTAAATATTACGTTTATGCGTTAGGGTGAATCTGATAGGTATTGTGCGGGAAGTTGTTCTTGCGCAACTGTAGACGCAGCTAAGTCAATGCCTATAGAGACGTGCGTAGCATCACTATTGGCTCGGCCAGCGCCCGCCTCCAGGCACTTATTGTTTATAGACCATTCACGGTAAAGTGAGCACTTTTGAAAGCACTCTCGTTTGGAATAATAGTCGATAAATATATTGTATTGAAGCCTTAGACGCTAACTTCCGAGTGCGGTGGAATACACACACTGTGTTTATTACTTACGAAGCAAAATACTCATTCGAAAAGGTGGTTAAAGGATAAAACAATGGCAGAAAGGTAAAAGTAGCTAGGGCCTCAAAAGTGCTCACTTTACCGTGAACAGCCTATATTTACGTTCTACCGTTGTTGGTGGAGGTTGAGGCTGTAATTTGTGATGTACGTGGTAGTTTCAGTTTTGTATAGGCCTACTTACTGAGCTTGCTGTGTTTTTTTTTCTTCTGTAAAGCCTTTCCAGCTGATCCATTATAGTTGGGGCCAGTGACTTTTCGCGTAAAAATCGGAGCACACAGTAGACTTCAATACTGTATACACACCTCAGCTGTTGTTATACCTCCATTGGCTGCTGGTGCCGTGTCCGTCTTCGACCAAGCAACTCAAGACTAAGTAACTCCGACACTGAACCTTCGTGATTCGTGCGCAAACTGTTAACACGGGCCAGAACATTTTTTAGCCAATCAAAGAAGCTGGACGACCCTACAGTGCTTCGGACTGTATCTTGTCTCGAAATCTTTTCGCGACATATCACTGCCCCTACTTATAGTTGTTGAGAGCTGCCAAGACTCTGTGTAACTAACTGGGTTAGTTAATGATATACAGTGAAAATGTACGGTCGCAGGATGGATGCCATTCGAAGACTAACCGTGACTCTCATCGGAGATAATGTCCTGGCTGTAGTTTAAAATGTGATCACTTTAAAAAGTATTAACCGTTATAAGCTGTTCGTTGTCGGGCACTTTGAGCAGCCCTACTTGACATATACTTTCCTGCAGATCTCGTATCCTTCCGTCATATTTAGCGCTAACATTATCACGGACCTGGTCACTTTGTTCATGCCTCGGTCAAGTAAAAATGCGAAATTGTTAGGAATGTAAATATGTTGCTAATAAGTCCATTTTGGCAGTTATATTCACACAAAAAACTAAACGAAAATAAAAAATAGTTAGTAACTACAAATTTAAAAAATGTCACTTTCAGTGCGACTTTAATACACGGAACGTGTTTTTCTACCTCGTTGCCAACTTTACTGGGAGAATGTAGGTAAATGTGTCCGTTTAAATACATGCAGTTATGGGAGCGGGCATTTCTCAAAATCTGATTGAAACTTTTTAAAATCACCCAATGAATGTGGTGTTTTAAATAAAGTATCACAATCTTTTTATACTTCTGTTACGGTAAAAGAATGTTGTTTTGTTTAAATTGGAGTTTGACTCATATTTTATCTAACTACGATTTATAACATTTAATTTATAATTCACGTGAGAGAAAACAGGAAGAAATTAAGTGCGTTGGTAATGCCTGGGGTAAGAAATAGTTTCCATGCAAAATATTATTAAACTGAGTGCGCACAAATGCACAAATGCCCATTTGGTGTAATTTTCCAGACTTAGTCGGGCTTCGTTTGCATGTGGCGGAGGAATATCCTGAAGGCAAAATACTTGTAGGGCTTTAGAAATTTTTTAGGAAACCATTTCAGCCCCACTTTTGTATACGTTATCAGGTGTTACAAATAATATTTTGTTCTGGTGTGCGCTGTACCCAAAAGCCTTGACGGCAATTGTTTTGTCGCATCCAGTGGGCTTTATACGAACCTCTCATATAGCGCACTACAAGCTCGTTTTACGAATCGAGTACGCACGGAACGCGGACGGGAAAACCACTCGGGAGAAAACATGGCCGGTGCCGCCGGCGAGAAACAATCTGACGGTCTCCCTAATGCGGGCGCGTGCCGCCGGCCTTCATTCAACACGCCCTCGGTCAGTTTACAGAAACTGGCTGGTAGACACATGATCCTGTGCTTTCTCGCTGTTGACCTCTCCACCTTCCTCGCCCCGGCTGCACGCGTGTGTAACATATCCTTCTCTCTGCTCCGCTGCTCCGAAATAACATCTTTCAAAATAACAGAATTCAAGAGATGATTTACCATCGTCGATTTTCCAAAGTTTACATAAAGGCCTTATGATAGTTGCAATTTAACAATGCAACGTTCACACAGTAAAAATTATGTACAGTACCTGCCTGGAACTACGAGTAGGTATTACATTCTTGCAGAAGTAGAAACGATTGTAGATGCACAGGCTGCCATCGTGTGAATCTACAACGACGCTTGTATTGCTCCAGTCTCCAGTTGCAAAGCCATTACTGGAGTTGGCGGCGTTGGGCTATGAGACTTCGGGTCATTGGTATTGTCGAATCCAGTTCAACTTTATGTTATTGAACTAATACTAACTCAACCAGCATCGTGGAGCTTCCATGGGTGCAAGCCCCTGTGGATGCGGAGGTCGTGATCGCCCCCTCACCCCTCGCGGTTCCCATCCACCCCCGCCCCACTGGGCGTATGGCTGTCATTTTATCACCAACTCCCCTATTGGTGTGTTATTCTATTGTGTAGGTGTCAAAGCCCACTACCTACCATCATACCGGCTTATCATGCTATTTCCCCCTCCAGCCTGCAAAGGTGTGAATCCCCCTTTCGGTTGCCGCACCCTGCACGCCAGTTGGGGCAGAACGGCCATTTCACGTTATCATGATGTTATATTAATGCCACGCTCGTCTTTAGACGATCAGGTCATTGCCGATTGCAATTTTGAAACCACTGCCAGCACGATCCTGACCTCCGGGCGCAGGGGTTAACAGGTGTCGAGCCCAAGGCCCGTCGGAGACGTGTCTCCTGCCCACTGCTGAGGGAACCTCTAGAGTAGCGAGGTCAGCCGTGAAGGAGTCGACCAACCCGCCACCTGGCGTCACTGCCTGTCAACTACGAACCGCCAGGGAGGCGGATACTTCTTTCAGTGAAACCTGGCATAGGGCACGATCGGGAGTTTCCCCACGTCTGCCAGGCCCGACCACGGGATTGGTCAGCGGTACCACGAGGTTCTCCTGTTATACCCTAGGGATCAGGTACAGGAGGGAGAGTCGTTAGGATCAAGCTGCCCAGATAACAGACAACACATGGTACCACGAGGAGGCGTGGCTTCCCTTTGACTTGCAGAGGCTATAACTTGCGCTTGACCAGTCCTTCCTGTAGCTACGTTTCCTGCCAACCTATGATGCTAGGGATGGCAATACCCCCGACACAATTATCGGTTGTTTATCCGCCTCTAAGGTGGTGCTCTCAAGCTACAGTAGTCACAGGATTGTGTTCATGGTAAAGTGATTACATTTTAAGGTTTACATAAACGTTCCTGTCCGCTTATTCGTATCCTTTCACCAATTTTAATATAAAAATTACCTTGCTGCTAACAAACAGTGTGTATACATTTTATAGCTCCCTAAAGTGAACGTCTGAGGCCACAATAGAATATAATTTTTGGGGTATTATGCTTGCTGGGAGGATTTCAAAAAGTGCTTATTTTAACATGAATAGCCTTCAGATAGCTCTTGCTGGGATTAACCGGGTGACTAGTAATAAGACAACGAAAATTTATGGTTAGATGTGTTGTAAAGTTTAATTTTAAGCATCTTTATGTTTGCGCTGCTTTTGCAATTTAACAGGTAAAAATATATGACGGTGCTCTGTGTATGCATGGAACTGTGCAATCGATTACAATGGTCAAACAATGGAACATTTTTCTTTTATCTATTAAAATTATAATAATTATTATAAGTTTATGTTTGGATTATTTTCGTTAGTAATAGAAATAGCTGTTTTTCGGGGATAATATGCAAATTTTTTTTCTACAAATTCCCGTTCGACATTTTTTAAATTTCGTTCGTCAAAAGCACTGCATCAATCTCAATAAGTCTTTCTCTCTTTTCGCTGAAAATTTTGAGGAAATCGAAAATTACGAAGGCATTGTACGCCTTAAAGAGAGTAATTAAACATGTACAAAATGCGGGAATGACACGATGCAAGCCACACAAGTAGTTGTAAAGAGAAACATTGACAGCTACTCCAGTGCTAAGGGTTCCTGATCGCCACATGTGCAGGAGGGCGCCACGCCATTCGCAGTCAGTCGTCCAACACAATTAGTCATTTGTAGCGCGTGATGAATCCTCTTAACTGTCTTCTCAGGCAAGCCACTAACACTTGTTTTCGTGTCTGCCAAGCGGCACTCAAAACGTTTCGTTAACGACAGATAAGATGATTAATTTTTTACTTTTCTCTTGGGTGGGGGCGTTTTTTTTTTTTTTTGTGTCGGATGCAGCTTCTTTCTCCTAAGTGGGCAGACAGCCTCGCCCGTGTGGTCCCGCCACACCTAGGGGAGGGGGGTAAGAGTTAGGGAGGAGGGGCGTGTCAGAGTGTCCTTATTGAACGGCCGGAACGAACGCAATAAAGTATTGTTTGCGCCGGGCAACGCTGGAGGAAATGAGGCGTCTCATTAAAGCGCGATCCTGGAGCCGAGACAAGTCCGTTTTTCTCGAGTCTCTCCCACTAACGAGCCCATGCTGAGCGGGGACTTATTTCCGCGTGCAACTACCAACTGACTGCTAGCATGCGATTAAAGTTCCTTTCTTTTTATTTTTCAACCGCAGAGTTTACTAAAGAAGACATGTTATACAACAAGCTGGTTTATACATTGACTGTGCACAACACAAAACCAGCCTCGTTTGTATGTGGGGGAGATCTTTTCAGAAAAAAAAATGTAGCTTCTTGCTAGAAGTTTTTGTTATATTATATAGTTTTAGCATGGCCCGTCTGTTTGCAAATGAACAGCAGATTTTTTTTTTACAAGGGTAGCAAAAATCGCATTTACTGAGTCACAAAAAGACGACATCCAAAAGAGGAAATAAGATTTCAGATGTATGTCTACAGTACATTGGAAACTTATATATGTAATCGGTAAGATTTTCGTGCGGTAAATTACTACCTATAACTGGAGATAACCGATTTGCGAGGAAAACTTTCTTATCTAAATGTATTTCATACACACTTTCGTGATTGGATGGTCTGCTATGCTTGTTGGGTTGATAGTGGGAAGATTTCGGCGGCCCTTAACAACGAGGTTTCGAGAGCCGATGAGTGTGACGCGAGGTAGAAATGGAGCACCACTGGAATACAAGGGTTGGGGAAACGGAATATCCCCGAGAAAACCCGCACGATTCCCACGCGCGAAAATCCGGGCCTTTTTCATTACGCATGCAAGATTTTTCTTCATAATGGCTGTTGTGACAATGCGTGGCCGCTTGCCTATCTAGCCGGTCAGGTTTACCGCGACAGAAGGATCTACCACCTGCTTAACCTTCCTTTTCTTCGCCTGCCCATTCGGGTCTTGTATTGTTATTGTATTGTATATCTGGGCGCTCTTGTCGCCTGTTTCTTGGTTTGTGCTGTGATTGTTCCTGCTCTGGTGGCCTTCTGAGCGGTTGCTCTTTGGTTGTTTATGCTTTGTTTTCACAGTTGGTTTGTTGTCTTTTTTTTTTGTGTCCTAGAAGAACGATTTTGGTGGGACTGCGGACTTGTTTATTGTTGGCGTGGACTTGCGTTTGTCTCGGTGTGGCCCAGCACAAAAAAAAGTGAGGGTTTTTTTTGGCAATTCTGAGCTCACGGCCGCTGTGCACGGAGAAACGTGTCGTACTACCATAAACGTTAAAATACGAAGTCAAGTTTTGAAACGTACGTCATGTAAAAAAAATTTTCACAAAAAAAATGCCCTGGCACGGGATATAATTTTGAGGCGATATTCCATGCGAAATGTTTGCTAGAAGGATTATAACATCGATTAAAAGTTGGTCGCGTACAGAGCGTCAACGCGAAGCAAGTTGTTCTAAATGCAAACAATGTATTCAAATGACTATGTTTACTTTGGACTGAAAGTAATTGTTCAGAGGACGGGAGAGTGGTAGGTTGGGGAGGGCGGTTAAATAGAGACAGGTATCATATTAATGTTGCTGAAGTGCCTTAGCACCTCATGGGTCTGAATTCCGAGTATATGCCAACTATGCGACTGCCCTATTTTGAAATGTATTTTTATATTAATGCGGTGTGGTGATTTGTCATTCGATCTGCATCCCCGCATAAAGAGGTGTGTTAAAACGCAATCAAAAATACTAAACTGTTAACCCAATGTTTTTCCTTGCGTATATTGACTGATGGCAGTAAAGGTGAGCACCAAAGTAAGGGAAGGTGCGATCTAAATGCAGTGAAAACAGCCCCTAATGATTTACTATGAACAGATTCCACACTCCAATAAAAATTTGGAGTTACATATTAGAATATTTAAATCCATAGTTCACGTGATTGTGTTTTATTTTTGGCACTTTTTAGGCGTACTTTCTTTCACTAAACAGTTGTTCAAAAGATAAACACATTTCATACAAAAAAATCTCGAAGGACACACATGACAATTGCATAAATATTACTTTAGCTTGTGTGTAATTATATCTTGCAGTAAATTCATTATCGAGTATCAGTGCGCTGTTACTTTATATACATACATGATTAAATGGAACTATTTCACATGTAGTATGCAATATATGTAGGCTTGATAACGTAATTCAGAAATGGAAACACATATATACGTAAGTTATTTAGGCTTTATTGTACCTAAGTTTTAACACTTTAGGGACTGCACACATTTGCAGGCATAAGTTATAAATGAGTCATCTGTATGTCCACCAAAACAGAAACACCGGTTATTTTGGTATCCGTGTTTCCACTCACCATACTCCTATTGGTCCACATGACACCGGACGCGCTTACAGTACTGTAGAATGTTTCTTATTGGCTGGACATCAAGCACTGGCGTGCCAAGCTGCTTTTGCTTCGATCCAGTGACTTTCGGCGTGTTAAAGGTTTTACAGTATATCATGTACTTTGAAGTAGCTGAAAAATAACATATTTTTTTGTAGTCAGGAAAATTACTATCACTGGGTTGGAGTGTTTTTGTAAGATTATCTTTGAACACTAGTTTTGTTACCAAGGACAACAGAATTTTCAAAACGTCGTTGCTCGAGCTAAACTCAAGCTAGTCCTCAGTGTGTTAATTCTGTGTTTGTTGCGTGTTTCACTGCTGAAATTCTAACGTAATTTAGGCAGCAGAGAAGGAAAATGAATCCGCTCCGATTGCGTGTGCGTGGATGTACGTGCCGGCGCGCAAGTTCTGTGTCCGCAAGTGTACTCACGGCCTCTATCAGGGTGGAGTACCAGGAGAGGGTGGGTGACAGGGGTTGTAAGGGAGTGGGGTGGTGAGGGTGGTGGAGTGACGTGGCTCCGAGCAGTCGCTAGGGCGGCGGGAAAGAAATTAGACGGGAGAAAGGGTGAAGTTTTGGGGTCGGGCGGGGAAGTGGGG
>NQII01000656.1:323459-343494 GCA_002778355.1 Clitarchus hookeri
GGGGGGGGGGATGTTTCTCCGCTCGTCATGAGCAGCAGTCGTCGGTATGACCGAGAGGGGGAGGAGGTAGAAAGAGGTAGTGGTCCCAGGGGGGTGTGGGGAGGGGATAACAGTCCAAGACGAACTTCCTGTTTGGTCGCAACCGCATCAAAAACGAAGAGTTACCGACGTTAATATTAAGCCCAAGAAGACTTCTTTTTTTAATTTTTTTTTTTTACGTATAGAGATTTAATAACGCTGCCCTGCTTTCGTGTTCTATTCATCGCAAGTAACGACAGAACAGAACGTTTTTTTTTTCTTCGTACGTGGTGTGCATATTTGCGGTTATCGTTTTATACCCCGCGAATTATTAGTTGATGTAGAGCGGACACTGGGCGTTATTTATTGGACGTGTGCCTCGAGATGTGCAGCAACATGTATGTAGTCACAGGAGCGCTGGCTGATGGTCCCTCGGTACACTTTGCTGTTCGGTGGGAAGTTATCGGCGGCAATTTTGATGCCAGTCAAATTGTTAAGCATAGTGGAAATCTGGCGTGTTTGCGTCCAGTTTGCTCCGGCAGGCGACTGTAAAGTACGAAGTATCTCAGTTGGAAGAGCTCCATTAACTCTTCCATCGCGCAGTCCACACATCAGCGTACTGATGGTCCGTGGAAATGATCTAGTTTTTGGAAATACCTGCATGAGCACCTATAGATTCAGTGAGAAGCGAACAGGAACACCACATCCTTCAGAAATCAATCTACGGCTGAAAGCGACTGCGCGACAGAAAGTGCGTGTCCGCGAATTATGATATGATGAGGTGTATGCGTGTGTGTTTAATTACTGTTTAGCGTGGTAGACATAGCGCTGCAGCACGGCCAGTATTAAACAGTATTTGAGGAAGAAAACAAAACACAGAATGGAACAAAATTCAAAAATGCCAACCCTTCGAAGTAGCATGGGGGTGGATGTTTCGCATTTAGTCTGGAGGAATGGATAACAGCACGCAAAAATTGTATCCAGTGTTTTGTTGTAATTTGTCCAATTAGTGTTAGTAACACGGATAGAATACTCTAAAAAACCCCATGCTCGGAAGAAAAAAAAATTCGGCACTTTGAGGTCTACTATAATTTACGGTTTCAGGTGTTGCGAACAAGACTTTTTTTTACGTATACTGTACTTCAGACGAAACAGAACTAGTTTCGTTATCACGGCCAATTACTTGAAGGCTTAATTTCGGCTGTAGTAATATGAACCATTCATAACCTAGAACAGACCAGGTTATTTGTGGTTTCTTCAAACATTTGGAATCAAACCTTTGAAAAATCATCCCATATGTGACGTGTTCGATTGTTTCCTGAATACATAACGTTACGCACCACCAGCGTTTTATTCTTATCTTAGCACAAAAGTATTTTTATTTTTGTTAATTTTAACTTTTAATTATATTTTGTCTATAAATTACAATATTTAATTTACAATCAAAACTAATAAAAATAGGGAGAAAACAGGTGGGTTGGGAATGCCTAGTAATAAATAATTCTTACGGAAAGCGGGCTATTATTAAAGTGAGTGCGCACTAATGCGGTGTGTTGTCCCTTTGGTGTGATTTTATAGACTCAGTTAAACTTTGTTTGCATGAGGCGGAGGTATATCCTGAAGTTAGAACTCTGGCAGGGCTTCAGAAAAGTTGGAAGTAACCGTGAATGGACTACAGCACGGTTTATAAATTAGTAACCAACAGGTAAGATGATTGGCCACTTAACTTTGCAGTGCACAGTACCGGCCAATAGGATCCTTCCTGTGTACGCTGAGTTTTAATGGGTTGACGTCTGCAGTAAATTTTTTTTTCCGTAGATGGCAGCAGCTGCTTTCCAGCAGGTATATTATGACCCACGTAAGCTAGTTTGCTTCCGAACGTAACTCTGCGTTGTACCGTGTCCGATATAGCGTTTTAGCGATTATGACCTCTCCTCCTTGCGACGATCGCTGCATTTTGCTGCAAACCAAACACACACTTTGAGACGACAGTTGGCAATACTTGCATTGAAAAATATCTCCTTTTTGAATAAAATTGAGGCAAGTTTCTGTCTTCAACGTTTCCCAAAAGCCATTTTCGACGTCACTTAAATGAACAACACGTGCGCAAAGAAGAAAAGCAAGTATAAAAATACACGCATTTCAAACATCGAGCAAAATATTGAAACGTGGTCATCTAGCAGGAAGTTATGAACTGTGAAATTTCATATTATGCGTGTACTCCTACATGCGTTGTTCTTGTGTACTGATAATCATAGCTTATAAACGCTAACATTCCTAGTATATATTCATAAAATTTCACGTGAAAATCAAGAGTTTATACAATAGATGTGGTTTTCTGAGACGATAAAACTTTTGGAAACGCGAATTTCACTGAAATAATGCAACCTAACGAACAGAATACTTATTCTCTCTTCAAAGTATTATTTATAACAAATGCTCTACACCATGAACCATATTAATTCAGTTCATTGTAATTTTTAACTCTTAATACATTTTAAATAAAAGGTTTACAATTTCGTTCATTGTAATTTTAACTCGTACGTAGTACCTATATTGTTAAAAAAAAAAAAAAAGATGTAGGCTTATGTGGATATAAATTTCAGATATTTAAACATGTTCATAATTTTTGTGCCCGGTGAGACAAAAATTAAAATAACTAGTTTGTTAAAAGGCTGGAAAATAACTTAGTTAGAAAAAAACGTTAGGCCATAACGGCTTATAATTCACGAACGTCCCACCTCCAGTGCTCATCTACGCTGTACAGTGCACATTTCAACTACGCGACTTACAACAGGTTAAATAGACTCCACACACCTGTGCGAAACGGCGGCTTCAAAATATATGTATTTGTTTTGAATCAAATATCAGTTTCTTCTGTAACCTCAAAGTACTCTGGAAATGAAAATGAATACTTTTTTAACTTACGGAAGGTACTGTTTCTAAGCTCCGTTATTAAATTAAAACAGTTTTTTGTTCACGAGGTTACGGCCACTCATGAACATTGTCCGCCATTTTCTCTTGCTGCCGTGAGACGCGAAGTGGTTTGAGCGGTGTTCGTCTCCTGCGTTAGGTTTGCGACCGTTTTTATCGTCGACGCAAACTTTGCGTTCGCAAGCCGAGCGGTCGTAACCAGAACTAACGCAAAGTACGGTTTTTTTGCGCCGTGGTCGATCGCGAAACTGCTTTGCGTTTCCTAGCGTCATAAGTCATGATAGACCCGCGGGGCGGGT
This sequence comes from Clitarchus hookeri, assembly GCA_002778355.1. Taxonomy (NCBI): domain Eukaryota; kingdom Metazoa; phylum Arthropoda; class Insecta; order Phasmatodea; family Phasmatidae; genus Clitarchus; species Clitarchus hookeri. The sequence goes on from NQII01000656.1 coordinate 326,711, forward strand.
TGCTATCCACAAACGGAATTTCTAATACTGACATGTCCAGTTTGAGGCCTCCTCGGCGCAGTTTCCCGTAGAAGTAAGTTGTGTAAGTGCAGTTAGCCTCGCTTGGGAACTCCCTTGTGGTCCAGTAGTTAATGTGTCTCGTTTTGCAGCCACACGACCATTCGTTCAGTTGCCATGGCAGTCCAACCATTTTAAGAAAATGGAATATAGTTCCCGGAGACAGGTGGGCCACAGTAAGGTTTATTTTACTCGGGTTAGGAACAAAACGAGATTTCTTACGGAAGGGTTTGCCATAGTGGAAATTTCCGCTGCAAGGTGTGCTCGTGTTACCAAGAGTAATGCTTTTAAGCTGCCGAATAATGGAGAAATTCCATTTATTAGTATGAAAAAGTTCGTGTTTTTGTTTCGAGTTGTGATACATACGTACTTTCCCCAGCCAAAATTTTTAAGTGTTAACTTTATTTCCTAAATATTATTCACTCCCTCTATTGCTGTGTACTAGAGCAAACATTAAACGTACAACTGTACTTGGCATTGAGTGTTCATAAGCAAGCTTATTTCAGTGAAAAAGCGTACGAATTCAAGTGAGAAATAAATACAGTTGAGATGAAAAAGAACTTTGTTCTTTTCTCCTTTCCCCAAAGAAACATGCGCGGGAAAACCCCGAGGATAACATGATCAACATTTTCACGGTTTATTTTTTATTTTTAAATTCAGCTGTCATATTAAAATAAAGTAATCGTGTAAGCCAACGTTTTGCTCAATTCTGTTTACAACATATTATTGAACCACGTGTGAACATATTTCGTTACATTTCCACTATGCAGATCGAAAGATTTTACATGGTTGTATTTATTTTATAAAAATTGCAACTACCCCATTTACTTACATACAAAACGGAAAAATCAGGTACACATGCGACTCCAGTGCACTCTAGTTGCGAAAATTGTGTAGTTGCCAAACTAAAATCATTGATCTTCCCAACTTGAGTAGAATAAACCTTAGCATCAGTAGCCTCGCTACGCACACCGGGATGGAAAAACGTCTTAATGGCCGCTTGTGCAGTCGTTTAGTTATTACGCTGTCAATAAAGACTAGAAAAAAAATATGAGTTTCCCGACCAAGGGNGCTCACTACTGTGTACTCGAGTCGCTAAGGTGTGTTCATCGGCAGTTCCCTCTGCGAGAGGCCGGTTTCCCCTGAATTGAATTGGTTGCACGGAGTGAGTTGCTTGGGCAGTTGGGTAGGTAGGGCTTAACTTTACGTCTCGTCGATAGCGAAGTCATTCGAGACATTTAACACGCGTGCCAATGTAGTACTACGCGCTCACTTGCATAGAAGTTATCTGCATCAACCCACTGGCTATTCCAAAGTGGCAGCGACAAAGTCGAATACAGTGGCTGTCTCAGTTTGCTCACGACATGACTGTGGCAGAAACTGTTCCCCGTGTATTTTGTAACTTTTAAGGTAAAACTTAATAATTTAAATTATTAGCTGCATCCTTTATACCACTATAGTATTCTACTACTGTGTTCGCGGGCAGGCGTAAGTGTTTGTATAGCTTGCAGAACATTTTTAATTGTTTTTTTTTTCGGGGTACATACGCATCAATTGACCAGTGCTGAGCAAGATGGCGGACGCGGCTGTTCGAGCTGGATGTCGTCGCCACACGTACAAAAATGAAAGAGAAAAACCCTTACAAAGCAGAGAAAAAAACCCTTAATATATGTAATGCTAAGGGACTGTATTACCGCGTGTGATTAATGTTCTGGATAAAATGTATTATGTTGATAGCTACGATTTTAAAACAATGTTCGGTAACGAAAAGCCAAAGATGTTCTTGTATCACTGCGAGTAAAGTATTGCATCTTTACAAAACACTGTTTCATGAAACATACAAAATCGTTAAGTATGATTGTTAAAATTCAACTTTAGTTTTTGTATACACATGCTGCATTAAAGTGCTGTAAAATTTTTTCGTATTCACTTGTAAAATTTCCAAAAATGATCTTGGTAACTACTTTTTGAAAATTTGTATGTAAAAATACAAAAAAAAAAAAAAAAAAAAAANAAAAACAGTGTGACGTGTGTGTTGGTGGCTGGGAACGCCACCAGTACCTTCCTAGAGCGTAGACAAGCGGAGTGATACAAGCTGCATTTAGAATACCGTGTTCGAAGGTTCAGCCGTATGTATCTACGAGGCCGGGCTCCCTGTGACTACAGCGTCCTAGTAGGCGTGGCACAGAGATCCGTTGTGACTACAGAGTCCTAGTAGGCGTGGCACAGAGATCCGTTGTGACTACAGAGTCCTACTAGGCGTGGCACAGAGATCCGTTGTGACTACAGAGTCCTAGTAGGCGTGGCACACAGATCCGTTGTGACTACAGAGTCCTAGTAGGCGCGGCACACAGATCCGTTGTGACTACAGAGTCCTACTAGGCGTGGCACAGAGATCCGTTGTGACTACAGAGTCCTAGTAGGCGCGGCACAGAGATCCGTTGTGACTACAGAGTCCTAGTAGGCGTGGCACAGAGATCCGTTGTGACTACAGAGTCCTAGTAGGCGTGGCACAGAGATCCGTTGTGACTACAGAGTCCTAGTAGGCGTGGCACAGAGATCCGTTGTGACTACAGAGTCCTAGTAGGCGCGGCACACAGATCCGTTGTGACTACAGAGTCCTAGTAGGCGTGGCACACAGATCCATTATCTGGCACTCGTGCCAGCCACGGCGACGAGATAACAACCTTCGGTGACCCCAGGGGAGAATAATACAGTTTTGCGGGGGGGAGGGGGAATGTTATCAGTGCCGCCGCGGAACAAAAAAGGAAAGGGACGTTGTTAGCGCAGTTATCGCCCGCAGGCCGGGTTACACGAGTGCTTGCACTCAGCCTCGGCAGACGTCGAGGGCAATAAGTCGCGGTGACCGGAGAACTGTAGCGAGGTGCGTCGCTGCTCCTACACGCTCGCGGTACTTAGCAGTGACTATACTACGCGCAGTGTTGCCAACACTCAGGCAGGTAATTGCTCTAGGCCACACGTGGAAATACACGAGCACTCGCTAGGTTATCAAAACCCTCATTGACATCATCCATAATACAACAAACATCTCACTTAAAAAATTAACTCATTTTAAAATTAATTTTTTTCTTAACGTATTTAGATTTACATAAATGCACATGTGAAAAAACTAATGCTCCTCCAGCAATTGTGCGTGATACCCCACAATTCAATTATTTTGCCAGTTATGTTTCAATTGTGAAAATATCACATATACATTTAAACACATCGGATGTTAATAACTTTACTGAATTTCAGAATAAATATACTTATTATAGGCCTAAAAAATAACCCTATTTTATCCAATTCAGCAGTATCTTCAAAGGGAAGACTCAAACAGAATGCTTATCTTTAGTAAGTGATCTGTGAATTTACATGAAACCATTTTTTTTTTTTTCCCCCAAAATTGTCTGTGTTATTTTATAGTTATGCTGCTAATTCATAGGTAGCAATCAAAAAAGTATTCTAGAGATATTTATCACATTGCCATTTGCACATTTCAATTAATAGATCACTCTTGTTAGTAATATACTATTCTTTTCTTCCCAGAAAACTATCCACCAAATTCAACAGACAATTAAAAAAATCACTAGGTTATCCACTGATCACTAGGTAGAAGTTGAAATGCACCAAATCCTGTGGAAAATCCACAGAGTTGGTAACACTCACGAGGGAGTGCCGAGGCGGTTGCCATCACACACGTGGTGTGCCCACAGAGTAGTTAATAATACAGATGTGGAACTGCCACTTATTCCGCCAACTCCAGCATTACTTGCCAGCAAAATGGCGTCCCTGGCCAGCAACATGTCGGAACGCGCGGTAGTCTGCTTTGCCAGCCGGTTGCTCAGCCAATGGGGAATTTTTTGCAGCTCGCAGTAGTCATTGAGACACAAGGCCCATTCCAGAGTCTTGCACAGCCAATCACAGAATAGGTAAGGCTACATATCTCGCCTCTGTAAACATATTTACTCTGCACTGTGACATCAGCTGTAGGTCTGTGTACAGTTTCGGTGGCGTCTTCTGGGAATTTAACTAGCTAACGCAGGGTCGCTTTGCAACTTGAACCGTTTTAATGGCGTTAGAACTTTGTTGCGATCCCCACGTACCCAAATAATGAGAGCAATATTTTTTTCATTCTTAATCCTAACCCACAAATTAATATTCATATCGTTACTGATTATCCATTTCCTCTTGACGTTTTTTACAATGCGGTTAGTAATATTGAAGCATGTCGCAATATATGTGGGTGACTGTAGGTCTGAACGGCATCTCTGATAAGCTGTAACACAGTTGCAGCCTTAAAACAAACACACGAGTATTTCGATCTAAAGTAATCTGCGCACTGAATCAAAATCATACGAATGCAATTGAAGTAGACTGGACGCGATGCGCTGTTGCGGCATAGATGGTACAAGCGGCGCCATATATTTACAAGCGGTGCCATCTATGGTACAAGCGGCGCCATGTATGATACAAGCTGCGCCATATATGGTACAAGCGGCGCCAATCCTAGTGTTAACGAGCAGTAAGGGCGGTAACGCTCTCTGGCTGTCAGAGTGGCACGCTCCAGAGATAACGATGCTGGCAGTTCGCAGCCGGGCTATAGCTGCCACTTCACCTCGCCGCAGACTGCCAGACATCGTTCTGCGATACGAACCATGTCGCTAAGTATGTTCTCTTACACACGGCTTACAGTCACGGCGTCCTACATAAGGGTCGTTGCACAGGAAGGAGCCTCCCTAGTTAATAATATTAAACGCCTCAAGGTCACATCCAGCTATAAGGAAACGTTGAGATGGCGATGGAGAATATCGTGAGCAGAACTGTAAGTTGTGTCTGCGGGTTTTTAATACAGTAGTCTGTTCAACAAAGATACAGCACTGTTGCTGTAGTTTAAAACACTGTTTTACAGAATAATTAATATCGTAAACAAGGGCGTCCTTGCAGCGATTTGCTGACTTGGCACTTTTCAACTACCACATCTATGTTTCATTAACCAAGTTTGTGAATGGACAGCAAAATATCTACTTTCGTTTCTGCCCTGATAAAATAATTACATTAAAATATTCCGTAGTTTTTAAAAATTAGTATAGACCCAACTGCTTTCAATGAGATCCTGTTGGCAACTATGGACGTTCCTTAATCATGCACACTATACACAGGAGGAAACAGTGTCCATTGAGGGATTTATGTGTTAGGAGACATCATTCGTTGTTGAGACTGTATTCCCCAGTCTCATAAACACCTGCTGCCAGCGCGACATCAAACACAAACACATTTTTACGGGTACCGACATATATATGACACAGTTTTCTACTCATATCTGAACAAGAAAATTGTTTGTTTCGACACCTAATATAATTTATTTGCATGTGATTGAAAATGTTAACGAGAGAAATATGAACTTAGCTGTGTACGGATTCATCTGCCGTCTGGCGGGGTTGTCTCTTGATGCTGCTGGGATAGATGGCCTCGCGCCACAGTGTTCGGCGTATTCGGTCGTCCTGCTGCCAAGTTAGTATACAATAATCATGTTTCAGTTGCCAAAAATACTCAAGTAAATCTACTTTATCACAAGCTTTTCCGAATCTCCAGTTACACGTGTAATAAGTATGTGGGAACAACCGGCTTCATTTTCGGAAGTTGGGCATATGTGTAAAAAATTCGCGAATTGATTTGGCGACAGTTCGACCCGACTTCAGACACAACCTCTGCCTACCGTTCTGATATTCCACAAGTTTTGGATTAAACGATTCCTATTTTAAAAAATTTCACATTTTAATTGATTATTTTTGTTTGACACTCCACTTTCCTGAGATGCCGAATAGCAGCGGCGGTAACTCGCAAAATATACATTTAGTAGGAAGTAACTATGCCTCAAAACCGTTTAATTTTTTGAGTTTTTGTATAGGAATCATCAAACATTAAAAAGTAGTTAGAACCATATACCTGACTTTAATATAAAAAAACTCCGTAGATCTGTGCTACAACTTCTCTTTGTATAGGCCCTAAACATTTGTATTAAGGCTCTTAAAACAACTTTCTACCAAACTGTGTTTAAGGCAACAAATGGATAAGAACAATTTTACACACATACTATATATATATATATATATATATCCTTAAATAAATAAGTATTCAAAAAATTGGGAAAATAGCATTGTGAACACAATCTTAACTTTTTGATTTTCTAAACGAATATATTTAAAAGTTTTTTAAAAAGTTGATAATTAATCGTTTTGTGTGAAACTTAGTATTGAAGATAATTTCTAAATAATAACGAGTATTTTTGTGCTTACACCTTATGACTGTCTTTATTCGAAATCATATAGTGGAATCTCTTATACAGAAAATTCTTTATTAAAATACGTGCTACTACTTTCCTCCGAATTTTTGCCGAATTATTGTGTTTTTTTATTTATTTATCGTTTTTACCGCCAAAAAGATATCGACAAAACTGACCTTTTAAATATTTTTTGCGCTACATTTCTTTATAAAATGAGAAACTTAGACATTTTAGCTGAGTAATATAAATTTTCATCAAAATAGATTGGCCAGTTTGGCAATATTGCCGTTCAATAAGCTTGCTGTGTGACGGAATGTTCAGTGGTACTTCATCACTAGGACTTAGCAAACAGTCAGTCAGTTGACTCACACAACGCCACTGTCTGAGCTCCCAATCGGATATAGGGGCGAGGCGGAAGTAGTACAACTGGCAACCCCTTTACAAAATTATTCTTTTTTTAACGTCCACGTAGGCTCACGTCCACATTCATGACACGATTACAATTCGAACGTAGAACCGTGCGGTCCTAGGATTCCACGCTGTAAAACACTCCCGTATCTTCACAGAAATTGTTAGCAAATATACCTGCAGTAAATTAATATACGGAAAAGCAATCCGTAATGACGGAAAACGGAGCTTAGTTCTATAAATACAAAATAGGGGAAGTCTACGTATGTCTTATGGCTTCGGGTTTCGGGAACGAGTAATGCCGAGACTACACGAAGCTTTCTTCGCCGCTGTCGCCAGAAAACTAACATTTCTGCGGTAGCTAGGATACCCCGTCAACTTACACCCATTGCTTCATATATCTAAATTACCTTCAGGTACGTGTAACATTTAGCAACTCCTAAAATACTTAAACGTTACTAGAAACAGAAGATGTTATGCGTATGTTACACTACTTGAAATATTATTTATACTTACACTGTAACAAGGAGGTATAGGCCGTTCACGTTAAAGTTAGCACTTTTGAGGCCCTAGTTACTTTTTCCTTTTAGCCATTTCTTATCATTTAGCCACCTTTTTTTTAATTAACACTGCCATGTAAGTAATAAACACAGTGTGTATATTCCACCGCACTCGGAAGTTAACGTCTAAGGCTAGAGTAAAATATATTTATTGACTATTATTTCAGATGTGTGGGCTCTCAAAAGTGCTCACTTTACCGTGAATAGGCTATAGTAGGTGTGTGTGTGGACAGCCACAGACTGCGCGGATATCGATTAGTGTTCAAATACCGCTCGTAGGTAATGTATTCTTTTTAAAATTTGTGTAACGAAAATATAATTTTTTTTGCAATCTCTTTTTTAAACTTGAATTACAGGAAAAGTAAGTATCGGTTATTCACGGTAAAGTGAGCACTTTTTAGGCCTTTTTATTGCAGTCTCGGATGTTAACTTTTGAGAGTGATTGAATGTATACACTTTGTTTATTAGGCACGTGGCAATGTTTATATTATAAGTGGCGGAAAGATAAAAAAATTGGTTAAATTGAAAAAAATTGGCAGGGCCTTAAAAAGTGCTCACTTTACCATGAATGACCTATATAAAATTTATGGCGAGGTTCCTGACTGTTTACGGAAAGTCCTGTTAAATTTACGGAAAGTCCGTTATTGACAAAAGAAGCAACGTTTCCGTAGTTTTACAGAGAGTTCTGAAGATTTTTTACCAGCATTTTTATGTAAAATGATGGATAGTATTTTTAAGAATGTAGCGGCCTTGGTAAGGAGTTTCGCCTTTTGATTAATAATTGTGTAAAGAACAAAAAAAATGTTGACAGAAAATATTAACCACCCGGCCGGGATATTTATATATTGTCCTTGCCGTGTTGTCGTACGGAGCGCAAAATAAATAAACTGGAGGTAACCCCCGCGGAGTAGAAATTCGTCCTCGTAGGCATTTGCTGTATCGCAGCATAGTATACAAGTGCACAGAGACTATGTAAGTGTACCCATTCCCTGATTGGCTGCGCGAGCCTCTGGGAACCGAACTTGCGTCTGATTGGCTACCGCGTGCTTTGAGAAGTTCCCTGTGGACAGGGCTGCAAGCTGGCAAGTAGGTTACTCAGCGCTGATTCGCGAACGGCGTTCCGACATTTTGCTGGCCAGTTAACTCCATGTCGGTGGTGCGCGCGGCTGGTGCAAGCGGCAGTTTCGCCTCTGTCTACTCTAGCACTCTGTCACATCGCCCGTGCTAACAGGCGATGAAGCACCGAGGGGGTGCGGAGCTACGAAAGAAAAGTAGTTGGTTGAGCGGGTGGGGGTGGAATTTATTTTCTCGTGTCAGGTCGCAGAGGGAAGAGAGAGCTCCGCCGACGCAGCGCGACCCTAGCGCCAAAGACCAGAACGCGGGGAGCCGTGGAAGCAGAAAGCACACGAGGGAAAGAGAATTAGCGATGTGCCGGGAAAGAAGGACGCGGAGGCGGGGTGGAGTCAGTCTGTGCCCGTAGGTGGTTGGAGGTAGGGGGAAGAGATGCTGTTTCAGAAATTATAAAAGAGTCGGCGAAGGGAGGAGGCGTGCGGTTTTCGCCGGGAGTGATGGAAATTGTGTGGAAGGTGGAGGAGGAGGAGGAGGGGGTGAATTTCCCTGGAAAGACGCGTCGTTGAATGTAGTTTGAGGAAACGTCGGCGCTGGAAGGGTGCGCGAGTGTGGAGTTGGAGAGAGTTGGAGAGGGGGGGTGGTGGCGAGGGGCGGACGTAGTATAAAGGAGTAGGAATGAAAACACGTCAGGTGGTTCACGGAGTTAGTTGTGGGACGATGAGAAGTGGGGAATTTAAGAGGAAGTGTAAGGGAGCGAGGGGAGGTAGGAGGGGTTTGGTTTATGTGTGCCGACACACACCTGCCCCCCCCCCAGTAGCCTAGCCTTTTGGGAGCAGGTAGAGTGCCGTGCCACCGTCCTCCACGGCTGTGTTAATTATCGCCCGGGTGTTTCCTGGGTGCAGGCTGACGGCGGTGGGGGTGATACGGGAAGGCGTTAATTAATCTAGCGATTCATAGTCGCTGTATCGATTATCTGTTATTGTGTTCGTGATTGGAAGACGCACGGCGAAGGGGGGGNAACGGCTTGGCGTCGACCGCTGTGATCGTGGCTTCTGTGTTTAATTTGGAAACGGGTGGCCTCGAATGCCTCCGTGCGCCGGCGGAATTCGATTAGTTAACGTGAGAACCGATCGCAAGTATAGGTGGCACTACCTATATGTAGTTCATGGTAGGGGGGGGGGGAGAGATACTTCTATGCTATGAGGATGGTTGGCAATTTTTTTTCCTGAGTGTGCGAAATATAATGAATAGTGTTCTACCTGGGAATTATTATTATTATTTTTTATAATAGAAAATGGCTAAACCTGTGATTCTAACTGTTTTCCGTACAACGACATATGTGCACTGAAGTCGTGAAATTATCAGTTTTAGCATCCTTCAATGAAGAATTTTAGAAAAGTAATACGTGTATTTGAAAATTAGCCTTAGCCTTTGCTATTGGATTTTCATGAAATTTTCCTTAGATTAAGAAATTAATCTTTTTTTGGTGTAATTTGTAAGTAAGTAATTTCTAATTAGGTGACGAGAGGATCTTTTAATACAGAACTTGTCTGTGATATAATTGATCAAAACATCAAACATAGATAAATTTTTTTCTAATGGTCCTAGTTTATGGTCTTGCCTTAACCCATTCAGTCCCATCATACACCACTGTACCGAGAGAAATGTTTTCTTGATTGAACGAAACGTGAAAAGCAACACAATTAATTTTGTTCACCTAACAAAATACACGATTGAATAAAGAAAACTTCTGTGTTGGGCTAATAGAAATTATACTGTCAACAAAGTTATACTCTCAACAGTTGAACCAACTGTATACGTTCGTTTGGCCACTCATTTGATTGTGTTCGTTCGAAAATACACTCCAAGAGTTTGTTTGTATTTTTTGTGACAATTAGGATAGTAAGAGTGTTTGCTATTGCTTTTCTTAATGCTTAATGACGGAGAGAGAGAGAGAGAGAGAGAGAGAGAGAGAGAGAGTATAAACATCCCAATAAAACAGGTTCAACAGGAAACTAAAAAGGGAAGCTGTAAAACTGGAAATGTTTATTTGCGCACGTTGTGCAGTATTTGAAGTGTATGTATTTAAAAACATTCCAAGTTCGTCAGTAGTCTGTTCAGCTGACGCTGCAAGGGCGTAGATTGCGGGTGCAAAAGGTCTAAGTTAGAATCTCTGTCCATTTTCAGGTTCATTTTATATTAACCTAAACTATTCAATTTACGAAGAGCCAAACGAATCCTTACTTGCACCAAGCAAATCTTAGTTTGGGACAACCAAACTAGGACAACAAAACTAATTTTGTTTGAACAACAAATCTTTTCATTGCTCCTATACAAACAGTTAATTTTGTTGCGCCGAACGAACATTGTTCGATTCGACAGAACCTTTCCCTCGGTGTATGTCATATTACAGTTCATTGGTTGCTACAACGAGAGAAAGACCGTGTCGACTTAAGGTTCCCGCCTACCTGGAGCTTTTCTCTGTGTTTGAAGCCTCGAAGCGCGGGGGCGATAGGGGCGAGACTGCCACGCGCATCAAGTGCGCCGTCGCCTCTAAGCGCAAGGTCCTGAGCAGGCTTGCGGTGTTCTCGTCGCACTGCGTGTACCTATGGGTCTTTCAGCGGTGACCGTATTATTTTATTGGTGGAAAGTCTGTAGGAAGGTTCAGTGCCGGGCCCTAAGTACAGCACACACAAAAAAAAAGGAATTATTTGCAACACAGGAAACCATAAATACAAGTGGGATGTGTATGGGTTAAACAATGACGTCCTTTCCCGAATCACATCCTCGTGATAAACAAGGGAGGACGTTGAACCTGCGTCCCACCAGAGCTAGCCATCTGGTCCTCAGCGACCATCGTGCAATCTCCTGCCCACTCTGCAGGCGATGTAGCCCCGCGGTTCATCTACGCCCGTCAATGACTCGCCTGTGAGACTATCCGTCTCCATCCATCTCCTCGCTGCAGTCCTTATCTCTCGCTTTCGCCTCCTCTGCACTGCGGCGCTGTATCCTAGCCTGCGTCCACGCACATCCTTGTCCGCCGTCAGCAGGTTCTGGCAGCTCTAGCTCGGCAATGTTCTCCTCCAGCTCTTCACAACTTCTTTGGAAATGCCAAGGCGCTGTGAAAGCAGCTGTGAAATATCTACAATCTTTAAAGTCAGATTTCAATTTTTTTTTCCCCCGTACCTAACACTTTAATCACGATGTCCGTGTTATGAATCTTTCATTCGCAGTGTCATATATATATATNTAGGGAATGTTGTACAGGAAGGGGAATTAACGATGTTCCTTATACACAGCGGAAAACAGTGTCCAACAATGGAAGTCCCTCTCCTAGTGAGAGACATCATTCGTTGTTGACATTATATTCCGCAGTCTCATAACACCTGCTGCCAATAACACGAAACACAAACACCTTTTTATTGGTTCCACATATGACAGCGTTATCCTGATAGTTGTATAGCTCCAAACTAAAAATATGTTCGTTGCAACGTCTAAATTTATCTGTGACTGAAAGGATTATACGAACAAACAAGTAAGATAACTACGTTACTTCTGACCTATGCAATTTACACTTAATTCGTTCTCTCGAAGTCAGATAAATAAGGAACACAAGGTGTAGTGTAAAACGATTTTTCGTGAAATAATCTGCGTGCACATGGTTTTCCCAACACGCTACCGCAAACACTTACAAGTTATCTTTTGTCGTTGGCAGGGGTCTCCAAAGTTCGAGTTATAGTCTGGCAACACACTAAACTTCAAGATGTATGCTGGTTTACTTCCTGCCAAATGCTGGCAATTTGCGTCGCTCTCCCGGAAGTAGCTACTAGTTTAGCCAATAACAAAGCATCAACCGTAATAGCCAGTCTAATGTAACGCAATAATGACTTCGTATGAAAGTCTGCAGTGAATCACATCATGGGCAGTGCTCACATATGCACAGGGCTGTGAAATCTAACCTGACACTATAAAGTGTATTTGGCTGGTGTTCACTTATTGACTTCTGTGGCCTTAAGAACATTTTTTTTCTATCCAAATGGGCCGCTCAGGAATCTGTTAATGCAAGAAAGAACTGCCTTTGATTGTCTCACACACAGCTACTACTGCACGTGTAGAGAAAGAATTCTCCCAACCATAAATGTTGGGAGGAAGTCTTCGATTTCTGAAGTCAGTCTGGTTCTACAAATATTTTCACAAAAGCCACTGCACTATAAGTACAAAAAAAAAGTTAATAATTTGTGGACGTGAACGATTGAGCGGCTGGTAAGAGATTGAAAGACGGAAATGTAAATCATCAATACCCTAAGGCATAGTTAGCCAGCAATAAACATTCACTACCAGTTTTCCTGACCTCGCCACCATCTCTGCTTAACCTATTGTACCCATTACAGGTAATGCAGCAGCACTTCGTCATTCTTTCTTTCTCTGTCATTCAAAACACTTGAAAATAATTTTTTTCACTTTTTTCTTGCCTTAATTTGGACTCTTAGTGTCTACAGGAGACCCTGCTATGCTACTTCAGTCGGNTACCTCGCCACCATCTCTGCTTAACCTATTGTACCCATTACAGGTAATGCAGCAGCACTTCGTCATTCTTTCTTTCTCTGTCATTCAAAACACTTGAAAAGAATTTTTTTCACTTTTTTCTTGCCTTAATTTGGACTCTTAGTGTCTACAGGAGACCCTGCTATGCTACTTCAGTCGGAAATTATACCATTTAATTTTCTAGTTGCAAATTGTGATGCTCATCTTGAATTTTTTTTTTTTCACCGTGTTTTCAACAGTACGTCGTTTTCTACGTATTTATTTTAGCTTACCTGTAGGTATACAAGAACACGTTTTGTTACTTTCTCTTTACCACTCACCTCGCCATCATCCTCACTTCGGGTTTAACTTTGACGAACTAGCGTTCCTAAGCACTGCAATCTTTTGTTGTGCTTCTCTTCCAATTTCTCTGTCTCCCGTCAGGTCTACCACCTTGCACCCTCGTTAATTTCTTGTTACTTCCAGGTTTTCTCTCTTGAAACGTCTCTCCTTTTCTAACAGAAATAACCTGCCATCCAAGCTTGGTTTTTCTATAACTGACTTCTTTTGCAGCCATAAGTCTAAGGAACGTCGGAAGCCAGCCAATTACAAGGCCAACTCGGATGCATCTCATTTCTCTCTCTTTCTTCCCTGTGTTCATAGCCTCCTTCTTCGTGCTGGTTCTCTTCGTATTCAGAGGACCAGTTATCAAATTTCTCCCTCCTATATCCTAACTCTTAAGTATAGTGCATTCACATATAGGTCGTTCATTTTTGTCTCAGTATCCTCAGCACATTACACGCATCTATTGCATACTCTCCATCTTCCATTCTTATATGTTCCTTATTTTGCACTTATTTTTAGTGCGTATTCAAACTTAGCCTCACCTTGGTAAGAAAACACACATAGATGATTCAACTAACTTGAACGTGGCCGCAGTTTCTGCTAAGACGTTAGCGGTGGATTCCGGGTTCCGGGTTCTAATAACAGGCCAACCTAGATGTGAATGCCTTTTTAGATGTTAAGTTTATGTTGGTCTATTACGTAAGCCACCCTTCTCCGCCCCCTCTTCACAGTTAATCACTTGATACATTAAAGTTAAACTGAACATATTCAGTCTTGTTCTAAAATAAAAAAAAAACACGCCCTGATGCACGAGTTACGTTTTCACCAACGCTCGTCCAGAAAGTCTTGGTTTAGTACAACCTGTGAATTTGGAGGGTGTTGTGTTTCAAGTCAGCTAAATATGTGAAGAATGAGAAATGCAACAAATTGAAATTTATTTCTTCGCAGGCCGCTTGCCGCATTCATTTCTAGCGTGTTTCAAGTAACAATCTAGCCCGTTTCCTTGTCCTTGAATGCTTCCTACATAGGGACATCGATTTTCGGTTTCAGTATTGTGCGCGAGGCAAACCTACGAAACATGTAAACCAGTGCGGATTAACGTGGAAATCATAAAAAATGTATGTTTGTAAAAGCGATATAGTGACTACGGTGGATTGCACATTATTCAGTGTTCATTCTGAGGGGGGGGGGAGCTGAAGTTACAAAATGGTGGCTGCCTGAGTGGAGGGGTAGTGCGCGACCCCTCTTACGGCAATCAGCTAGGCAGGAACGTTCTGCAGTAGAGAAGGCGAGTTATCTGTAGGCTGGTCTCGTAGGACAGGGGCGACTGCAGCACATGTTCCTGCACTGTGACGAATGTGTATATATGTATGTATATCTTATATACAGGTTGCTCGGAGATTCCTCTTACAAACTCCTAGGACTTGTAGAGGGTAACGTACCGTTGCCATGCTACAAACATTTCAGATATCAGGTGTATCACTCTTCCACTTCTGCGTACAACATTTAATTAGGCGTGACTCAGTACATTACATTTCTAACAATCAAACTCATTAGGTAACAATGCCAAGGGAACGATAAAGAAACGTATTCATTTAACACAATAACACTTTTGTCTACAGTTGAACGCAACGATGTGTTCCTGTCTTCTGCAAAGGATTTGTGGCAGACGGCACTGGCGGCTCGATGTGGCGAGCACCAGCGTCGTTGCACACCCTGTACCTACGAACCATGTTCCGGTACACTCGCTCTATCACACCTGGTGTCCCGCAAATATGTTGTGCAGCGACCATGACTCGTGCCAGCAGAAAATATTCCTCTGTCTCTACAGGAGTCTCGTACACCATACCCTTCATACGACTCCACAGTAAATAGTCCAATGGAGTTAAATCCAGCGATCGTGGCGGCCACGCGGTCGGACCACCTCGGCCTGTCCATCTTAGCCCGAATCTGCGGTTAAGATGTCTCCGAACGTCACGTGCAATGTGAGACGGTGCGCCATCGTACTGAAACGTATTACTTGACGGACGTTCAATGGTGCAGCATCCAAGAACAGGGTCAATGCTTCTCGTAGGAAGATCAAGTACGCAGCACCCGTTAGCCTGGATGGAAGAAGGTACTGCCCAATCATATGACCGCCCAGAATACCTGCCCACGCATTGATAGATAATCCGTGCTGGAATCCCTGGACATGCGTGGCATTAGGGTTTTCGTCTGCCCAGACATGGCCGTTTCGAGAATTGAGAACACCGTCCCTAGTGAGTTTACATTCATCTGTGAACAGAATGCGATGTGGTAACAGTGCAGGAACCACGTGCAGAAGTCAACACGTGATGCACAATCGGCTGGACCCAAAGACTGTACACCCTTTGGAGGTGGTAAGGATGCAGTTGTTGCTCATGCAGAACCTCCCACGCGATGCTGTAAGAAACACCCATTGCACGCGCAATTGTACGCGTACTCGTTGACGGGCTCTGCTCAACGTGATGCTGTACAGCCTCTTCCGATTCAGAAGTGCGGCGTCTCTTTGGAGCACCACGGTCGTTCCTGTCGGCGGTGAAGGTACCTCGTTCTCCAGAACCGTTGCGTAATTGTGGCAAAAAGTGTATGCGATGGCGTCGCACGTTGTGGATAACGCTCTTGATAAAGCCGAAGAGTTGCTCTTCCATTACCTTCAGCTGCGCCGTACACAAGGATCATGTATGTGTATTCTGCAAACGTGTACTCGTCCATGTTAATCCGAGACGCAAAGGCGCATGAACGGGGCTCGAGGCAGGTTAGACGTCACGTGCCATCAGGTGATCGTCTGACGTAATGTACTGCCTACCCGGTTGCATACCAACACGGGCTAATCTGAGACATTGCTCTTACCTTAGGCGGAAGTTGACGAGTGATACGCCTGATTTGAAATGGTTGTAGTACGGTAACGGTACGTTTCCAGACATAGGTTCCTATTCAAAATATCGTCTACCCAGTCCCCTCTACAAGCCCTGTGAGTTTGTAAGGGGAATTTCCGAGCATTGTGTGTGTGTGTGTGTGTGTGTGTGTGTGTGTGTGTGTCACATCTAGCTTGTGTTGCATATCAGTGATTTTTACTGGCGTGTGTGTTTAAGGGCATTATCTTGCCACGAAGTGGCGTCATAGCCCAGGGCACCCCACCCCCTCCTCCTTCTCTACGACGCACCAAGACCGGATGCCCACGCGGGCGACGTAGCGCGACGGCGGACGAAACCACCAGGAGAATGATGATGGGTCCCTTGAGGGTGGAGGGGAGGGAGGAAGAGTGTTTCGACAGAGCCTGGCACTCCCAACACTCGGCGTTGGCGGCGAACGTCTACAAAGAGCATCCGCCCAAGAGCCAGCTTGGAAAGGGCGGGGGAGCGAAGTCGCGATAAAGATAGGGGACAGGGAGGGCCGAGGATGGTCTCGCCAAGGGGGGCAGGTAGAAGGGGGGTCCCGACCACCCACCCTACCCACCTGTACACCTTGCATCGGCCAACTTCTTTCCGTTCGCGCTGCCTCACGGGATTGCC